>PVJA010010597.1:0-57024 GCA_004027025.1 Myocastor coypus | reverse complement strand
AGGACTTTATGTTTTGAACTGTTTTTTATTTTTTATTTTTAAATTTTTTATTATTACTACTTTTAATAAGAAATTACAATGTGACAGTTTCAAAACATGTTAGCAGAACATTCACTATAATTGATACAATGCATATTGTTGTCCTCATTATAGTTATACAGGGCACAGGGTGTAGACATGATAAATTTTCTAATGGTTATCGGTACAATAGATTTCTTCTCTTTGATCTAAGAGAAGGCAGTTGTATACACAGTCAAATGTTCCATAATTGCAGTGTGCTTCTGGTGAAACTGGCAATATTGGAAACTATTGATTTGAACCTTTTACAGCTCAGCACACTAAACTACCTTTAAATTTTATGCATCATGTTTACGCTTTTCTGCTGGGTGTTATCATCGCCATCATTATCATTATTATAGGTCCTGAAAGAGCAGAAAAGGGTCGATCAGGGAACTTTGTCTGAGAAACAGCTAGCAAATCTTTTTGCCACTCTGTGTGTTCTCACTTCACTTTGTTGGTGGGTTTTTTTTTTTTTTTGCTGTGAAAAAAACTTTATAATAAAATGAGATTCCAGGGCTGACCCAATAGTTCAGTGGATTATAGTGCTTGCTTAGGCTGACACAGCATGCGGTTCATGCTGAGATGGTGATTGAAACTGGGAGTGGTGGTGCATGCCTTGTAATTCCAACACTTGGGAAGCTGAACACAGGAGGACCACTCAAGTCTGATCTACATAGTGACACCCGATAGACCCTGCACTAAAATACAAACAAGAAAGAGAAGAGATTCCAGTTGTTCATTTTTTGGAATGTTTCCTGTGCAATCAGGATTTTGTTCATAAAATCATGGTCTACACCAATATGTTCAAGATTTCTATCTATTCTGTCTTCCAGCAGATTTAGTATTTCTGCTTTATAATATTTAGGTTTTTGATCCATTTAGAATTTATTTAGTGCATGGTTAGAAAGACTGGTTTAGATTCAATCACAGTGAATGTGAGCAGGATGGATTTCAGTAGTAGGTATTAGAATTGTTGGTCCTGATTGAACACAGAAAGCTGAATGTTAGAGGGGGTGGATCTCACTTAAGTGGTGATAGTAACTAAGGATTGAGTGACCATCATATGGTGTTGACAGGCATGCCACCTGCTGCTCCTTCTTGTGAGATGTTATGTCTTGTATTTAGATATTCCCCCCCCCAAACCTCATACACACGTAAGTGGAACTTTTTGGAGCTGGCTATAGCTATAGCATGTGATTACTTGGATTCAGGGTTCGTGGCACTGAATTAGCTCATTACTTGGAATTAGCATAGTTTTGGATGTGGCTGGTGGAATTCTTAACTTGTATAGTGGTGGCACCAATGAAAATGCTGATCTCCTGGGTAGAATATAAAGCAAGGCAGAGAAGGATTACTGTTGCTTGTTGCTTTGCTGCCTTCTAGCTGCCACACCATGAATTGTCTGTCCTGTGGCATGCCCTGCTATTATGCAGCCCTGCCTTGGTGCCAGCTGGCTATGGGCTGAAACCTCTACTGAGCTAATATAAACTGTGTCTCCTTTAAAATGTGGTGTTGAATATTTTGTGTCAGCAATGAGAAAGTAACTCAGGCAGGAGGTTTACTTTAGTTTACCATTGTTCTTTAGGAATAATGAGAGGACTCATTTGCCATGTACACCAGTATGTGTGTGTGTGTGTGTTGGTAGGGTGGTTATTATCTCTTAGCTGGGCTTGTGCTATGATTGACTTCTGATAAATAAAACCAAATATACATATTTCTCGACTCTTTTATATATAGCATAAGACAGATTTTGGTTCTTGCCTAGGACTAGACTTTGGCTGACTTTTTGACATATCACATCTGCCTTTCAGTGTGTATCTTTCTGGCTCAGTGCTTGCAAGCTATGTTTGTGACTAGAAGAAAAAGCTGAATTTGAGACAGCCTCTTCAGTAATGACTGTGGACATGCCTTGATAAGCAGGTTATGACTGTCATGGTCTGATCTGTGGAGGGAAATTGTATGTTACTATTCAGATTAAGTCATAGAGGACTTCTGCTAACAATTTTTGACTATTTGATCCATGTAAGATTCTGTGATAAACATAGAATTATATGTTGATAGAGTATTAATTTTATTTTTCAGAAGACTATGAGGTAGGTACTATTATTTAGTTTTATAGATGAAAAATCTGAGTTTCATTTTAGGTGAGTTATCCAAGGTCATACTTCCAGTAAGCGGCATTCATACATTCATTGAAGACGTTTTGAACGTATTGAGTGTGATTAGTTCTGTTCCAAGAGGTAATGATACAGTAGGAAAAACGATAAATATACCACTCCATGTGGAGCTTACATCTCTAAAGTTACAAAGGATATATGATAAAAATTTAAATAATGTTATACAGTTGTAAATGCTAAGGAGATACATAGAACAACAAAGGGAGCAGTGTGTACACAATTGCAGTGGAGATACAGGGGTCAGAAAGGCCTCACTAACAAGGTAACACTGGAACAGGTTTCTGATAATTTGTACTGGAAAGAACATTTTAGAAATTACAAGATCTTAAATTTGTAAGAATATGAATGATATTGTTAACAAACAAAACAACAGAACTACAATAGAGTGGGCAGAAATGAGAGTAGAAGCTGAGATTGGAGAGGTAAAGCTAGTCTCGTGGTGTAGGACTTCATAACCACTGTGAGGATTTTGATTTTTCCCTGAGTGAGACCAGAAAGTTGACAGAGAAATTTCATGATCTGACTCCTTTGTTTAAAAAGTTCAGCTGTGGGGCTGGGGAGATAGCTCTGAGGCACAAGTGCCTGCTGGGCAAGTGCAAGGTCGTGAGTTTGAACCCTGGTCCCACAAAAAAAAAAAAAATTTCAGCTGTTTTGTTGAGAATAAGCTAGGACTCAGAGGTACTTGGAAGGAGGAAGAACACTTTAATCATTTGTTCAGACAGTCAGTCTACGCACATTTAGGTAAATGCTCAATTCAGGGATGCATACAGTGATTTGGGGCACCTGATGATTTATACAGTTTTCAGTCTTCAGTGAAAGACTTAAAAATAAATAAGAAAATTTCTCTTCCCTCTCTTCTCATTACATTTATGGAAAAAATTACTTAGCACAAAATCTACCCTGTAGAACTTTTAAAAAAAATTTGATGAAAAATGTGCATGTAGAGGTTCCAACATGTCTGATTAGAGATGGAAGTGAATGAGAGAAGCTTAGAGGAGACCAATAGACAACTCAGGTATTCGGAAACACCGGAGATAAACTCAGATATGGGGAATTAATGTGAAGGACGAATCCATCTGTTCAAATCAAATGCCTAGTTTGATGAGAAAAGAAAGTGGGCTTGCTGCTGGTCCACAATTCCTCCTATGCCCTTTATCGAGCAAACATACCATCTTAAGAGTGGTCCTAAGACAGCATATTATGGGTGGTTTTGCTGCCAAGGTCAGAATTCCAGTATACTACTTCAGCCTCGAAAAGGAAACTCATAATGCGAAACGACAGCTGTTAGGGCCCAGGGAAGGCACAGATTCCACAGGAAGGGACGAAAGTGAAAGACAGCAGCACTAAGTCAGCGGGCAGCACAATTCCTCCTCAGCCACTCCCCAAACATTGAGGAGCTCCATGTTTCTGTGACATCCTGCCCACTGCCCACAAGTTTGCATTGACGAGGGAAAGAAAGCCCCTTCTCTAAGCAGGGTGTGGCTGAAGGTAGACAAGTGAGCCGTAGGCAAGGGAGAATTCTCTTGTGGGGAGCTGCAGACTACATGCCCTGCAGGCACAGGGGGGAGAGGGAGCCAGAGCAGAGCAAGTGTTCTTTTATTGTTTCTCAAACAATGGAGATATCTGAGATAGGAAATCCTGGTTTCAGCCCACCATCCCATGTTGCCAAAAGAGGCATTCTCCAGATCCAAGGACTAGGCCAATTTACAAGGTTCAGAAAGCAGAGCTCTTGGTTCAATGACAGTGTGTGAAGAGTGCAGATGATGTTGTTTTTAATGAGATTCTGTAAAATGTGTATATTGGTTTTTGGAATATCACCCATTTTGATGATAGGGGGAATATTTTTTCATTTCCAGCTGTCCTTTTTGCTTTTTTCAGACTGCTATAGTTTATATCATATAGATCTTTCAATTCCTTAGTTACCTTAGTTCCTCAATATTAGTTTTTTCTTGGTGCTATTGTGTATGGTATTTTTTTCCCTAATTTCTAGATGGGTGGGGTCATTATCAATGTACAGGAATGGTATTAATTTATGTGCATTGGTTGTGCATCCTACTATGTGACTGAATTTAGTTATTAATTCTAACTGCCCTCCAGTGGATTTTTAGGGTCTTTTTTTGTGGAGGATCATGCCTTCTGAAAATAATGATAATGTAAGATCATGCTTTCCTATACAAATCTCTTATTTTCTTTTCTTGCCTAATTGATCTGGCTAATGTTTCATGTAGGGACTGGGGAGATAGCTCCATGGCACAAGTGCCTACCTGGCAAGTGCAAGGTTGTGAGTTTAAACCCCGGTCCAGTAAAAAAAGAAGAAGAAGGAGGAGGAGGAGGAGGAGGAGGAAGTGGAGGAGGAGGAGGAGGAGAAGAAGATGATGAAGAAGAAGAAGAAGAAGAAGAAGAAGAAGAAGAAGAAGAAGAAGAAGGAAAAAATGAAAGCAAAGCTTTTTTTTTTTTAAAAAAAACGTACTATGTTGAACCTGAATGATGGTGGTAGTTATCATTAACTGTATCCTGACTTTAGAGGGAAAACTTTCAGATTTCCCCATTTAATATGATGTTAGCAGTGGCTCGTTGTAAGTAGCTTTTATCAGTTTAAGCACCTTGCATTCTTGTTTTTTTTCAAAGTTTTTTTTTTATTCTGAAATGATGTTAAATTTTGTTAAGGCCTCATGATTAAACTTTTCTGTTGGGTGGTTGCTATGGTTTATATCTAGTTGTCCCCCCAAAGCTTCATGTAGTCATTGGGTGGGAACTTCTATAGATAGAGACTTGACTCGTGAGTCACTGGGATTATGTGTTTTAGTACTGATGTGATTATCAGTCTGAGTAGGGCTAGGACTATGGGTGTGGTCTAGGGCAGATATCCTAAGGCAGAGAGCCTGATAGGACTATAAGAGAGACAGCGAGACAGACTAGAGCTGTTGCTCTGCTGCTGTGTTTGGTTGGCTGCCTCTGTCACCATTTTGTTGTTTAGAGCTTAGAGGTAGCCTTAGATATTGGAGGAGACTTGGGAATTGTACTTTTCAGCAATACTGGAATTGTTAGGCTTTGGCAACCCATAGAGATAGACTAAAATGCCTTTTGCATAAAGCAATGTGCATCAATCTTTGGAGGCATAGGGGTAGACTATCATAGTTTGTGTCTACTTATCCCCTCAAAGCCTCATGCAGTCATTGGAGCAGGCTTTTAGAGTTTGTGATTAGTTGATAATCCAATGCCGGGTTTATGAGTGTGAGTGATACACCCACACTGGGGCAGATAGCCTGAATACAATACAAGAAAGAGAGAGAGGCTTACTAGCTGCTGTACTCAATGCTCCTCCTTTTGTTCTTTGCTATTTTATACCACCATAAGCTGCTCCCCTCTTCCATGTTACACTCTGGCTTGGAGCCAGCTGAATATGGACTGAAATCTGCACACACTGTAAGCAAAATAAGCCTTATCCTTCCTTATTTCTGGGTGTTGTCTATTTTGCTTCTGCAATGAGAGAAGAGTAACTGAGATATTTATTCTGCTGTAGTTGGATGCGACACATTGTAAATATCTATTTAGTCCATTTATTCAAAGATTTCATTAAATTCTAATATTTTGTTGATTGCCTATTGTTCTGTCTATTTGTGGTACTGAGGTACTGAAATATCCACTATAAATGTATTTACATGGTATTTTATATTAAGTAGTATTTGTTTTCTGAAGTGGAATGCACCATCATATAGTGCAGTGGTTCTCAATCTTTCTAATGCTGTGACCCTGCAATACAGTTCCTCATGTTGCGGTGACTCCAAACCAAAAAAATAATTTTGGTGGCTACTTCAAAACTGTAATTTTGTTACAGTTATGATTTGGAATGGCTTTAGGCGACCCCTGTGTTTTGGTCATTCTACCCCTGCCCGGGTCACGACCCACAGGTTGAGAACCGCTGATACAGTGCATATAAGGTAATAATTATCTCTTCCTATTTAGTTATTCTCTGAACCAACGTAGTGTTATTTTCTTTGCCTCTTTGGATCAGTTTTGTCTTAAATCCATTTTGAATATGGAATCATTACACATTCTTTCATTTTGATCTAAGAACTTCCTTTTCGGTTAAACATTTCCCTCATATATATTATACTATTAGATTCTGTTTCTTTTATTTACAGGGTATAGATGTTATAATTTTTCAAATCATTACTGGGACAACCAAATTTCTTCTCATTGAACTATGAGAAAGTAGTTGTATAAATAATCTAATGGTCAATAGTCACAAGGATTATTGGTAAAACTGGCAATGCTGAAAACTGTTGATTTAAGACTTTTATAGCTCAGCATTCTAATATAGCATTTTCATTTAAAAAACATTAAAAATAGCAGTCTTCATCTTCATGGGGTAGCTAAATGTTGTTATCTATAAATGTGATCGCACCTCCTATTTAGTGGAATGATTTGTTCCTATCTGTTGGCTTGCTTCTGTGCCTAGAACTACTTATCTCAGTTTAGTTAGGCTGGGAGGTTGAATTGTGTTTAGCTCAGTACCCAGTTTTCCAGGAATAGGCCACTGCATTATTAATGAGTCAGAAGAAATTCAGATATTTTATTATAACAACAGACATGTCATCTTGGCTATAGTAGTAAAATTAGCATTAAATATAGCACTGAATGCAAACTATTGACAATACCTAAGGACAAATAATGTACGCTATTCACGGTAGGAAAGGAGTCTATAATTATAGTATTCGTAGTAAAAGAACTACTGTTGGCCTATAGTAATTATCAATGGCATGAAAGATCTGTACATCCAGAACAGTTTTCAACAGGAAGAGCATAATGTTAACCTGCTCTATAGAGATTTATAAAGCTTAGTAGTTATAATTAGTAAAGAGAGAGGGTGTGGTAAACTAGATAATTAAAAAGAAACAAAATTTATGAAACTAATCAATGAAATATGGAGAGCATAGAAATTTTAAATGGGGTCCTATTAAAGACTAAAAGGAAAATAATAGTACTAGTGAACAGTTACAGGGAAGAATGTACAAGAAAAAGAAGAAAAATCTAAACAGAGAGCAAAATACAGGATATAGAAGAAACAAGAGGGAAATAGTTGAAGGGGACAAAAAGAAAGCCAGAAAAACATAATTCGTGTGGAGAAAAATGGCAGAACAAAAACCCATTCAACCCACAACCCCAATGAAAAAAAGGTAAAAATAATAAAAAAGGAAGACCAAAAATGTTGAATAAGAAAATATTCCTATATTTTTAAATGAGTGATACCTTTCCAACATCTATGATCTTGGGATTTAGCTATGATTTTCTGTGCCTAGCCTTAAGGCCTACAGGTTTTTGAGCTTCTCTTGCTCAACTAGCAGGTCTTGTGTCCCCTCACCATAGAATATAGTTACTGTTGAAGCAATTCTTATCGTTTCCACTGGTAGATGGGAAATGTGTTTATGGTTTCTGCTGGATGTCAGCCACTGAGTCTGGCTCAGGTGAACTGTTAAGAGATAATGATTTTTTTAGACTGAGGATAGCAATGGTTAACACTAAAATTATGCCTGAAATACCTGTCATCCTTGTCTTTTGATTTATGCTGCTTCTAATGTAACTTCAGTTACTGCTGTACTCTCAAATGATTGGTTTATAAGATATAAAAAAAGATTTGATGATAAAAGTGTCATGTAACGACTATCATTAATTTACTATTCTTATTTTGATAATATGTACCATATGTATTGTTTTATATTAATGCTTCTGTCTTTGTTCTTGCTATTTATTTTGGCTTTTGCTTTCATGTTTTAAACTTTAATGAAAAATTAAAATGTAAAAACATAAAAATAAAAAATAAATTGAAAAAGAGTTAATATTAACATTGACTGATCTGATTGCTCCTTTCTTTTCCTAGGCATTGTCTTTTTTCAGAATCAGATGGTGTGGTTAGTCTTCTTTCTGCTGCCTTGCACTGATGAAAAGCAAACTATAGAGCTGGTTTGGGGTTCTTGAATGGTTTTATCCATGTGTAATGGGTGCATCTGTATCCTTTGCAGGCCTGCTAGCTTACCTGTGGGAGAGGTGCTGCAAGTCCAGGGTGGGTCTGTTATGTGCAACCACTCTGGCCTGGGCTAGCTTTCCAGCATTGAGTGACTGGTGTTGCATTTCCAGTGTAAGCTTGCTTGTTTGCACAGGGTGCTATTTCCAAAAATTGTACTCTAACTAATTAGAGAAACTAAAATAATTATTCAGATTGCTATAGTTATGTGAATTAACAAAATTGAAAAAAAAAGCATAACAACAAACAATCCAATAGCAGGCATTGCATTTGAAGCAGTAAAATCTGTTACCAATAAGTGAAGTCTCAGTGGAAATACTTCAACATTCATACTTCAAAAAAGGGCATTATCTTGATTCTAAAACCAGAAAAACACTCACATAAGAAGTATAAGACAATCGCACTAGTGAATATAGCTTGAAAAATCCACAGCGAAACACTGGTCACTAGAATGCAAATGTAATATGTTGTATAAAAAGATACCAGGACATGGGCTTGGTTGATAACTGAGTAGAATAAGCAATTGCTTGGCAAGCACAAGGGCCTGAGTTCAATCCCTGGTTCCACAAAAATAAATAAATAAATAAATAA
The DNA here is from genome assembly GCA_004027025.1 of Myocastor coypus. Classification (NCBI taxonomy): domain Eukaryota; kingdom Metazoa; phylum Chordata; class Mammalia; order Rodentia; family Myocastoridae; genus Myocastor; species Myocastor coypus. The sequence continues at coordinate 48,171 of PVJA010010597.1, read as the reverse complement.
ATAAATAAATAAATAAATTCAGAAAGAACACTGACATACATTCATGATAAAAATGCAGAAGTAAATAAGTATAGAAGGATCCAAAACTGTTAAAAACTATTTATAGTAAATATATTGCCAACATAATTTAAATAGGGAAAAATTAAAAGCTTTCTTTCTAAAATTGGGAACAAACAAACAAAAAAGATGTTCATTATTACCACACCTGTCAATATACAATGTCCACAACTTACAAACACCTGAGATAAAAACTTTCACAGGTGTGCTGTAAAATTCACTTTATCATTTACAAATGAATCAGTCTTAAAGAACAATTATTCTAGCATAGAACTCATTCATAATTCTGGGTCTTCCTATAATACTCAAAACTTTATCCAGAAAACTAAGACAGAGGAAGAAATAAAAAGGAAATGGAAGCTAGAAAATGAAAAATTAGAAAAGGAAATGAAACTGTTACTATTTGTGTATGACATAAGCCTTTTCATAAAAGACCTAAAACCTCCATTCCAAAGACTCCTGGAACTCTTAATCACATTCAATAAAGTAGCAAAATACAAAATCAAAGCACACAAAAGTCAGTAGTGCAGTTGTATACCAAAAATGAGTCCACTGAAAAAGAAATTATCAAAGCAATACCAATCACAATAGCTTCGTAAAAAAAATTAAACATTTTGAAATTAACCTAACCATGTGAAAGACCTCTATAATTAAAAGTACTCTGAAAGCAGAAAACTAAAGAAGACATCAGAAACAATAACCCAAAAGTAAAACTCTTGAACACACAGGCCCATTTAAGAACTTTCTATATATAACCACAATAGTAGAAGACATATTAAGAATCAAATAAATGGAATTATATGATAGTAAAGTGTTACCTACCACATAGCAAATTAAATGACCAAGGGAATGAAGAAATTTTCTGCGGAACATGAAATCGTTTAACAGTTACTCTTCACATAGAAGGCTAATAGCTACAATATATAAAGAACCTGAAAAAAGTAGAACCTTAAAATTAACATATTCCAAAATATTGACAATGGAAATGAATAGACATTTCTTGGAAGAAGACATTCAAATGGCCAATAAATATATAAAAATTGTGTTTTACATTTCTGGTTGTTAGAAAAAGGCAAGTTAAAACAACACTAAGATTTGATCTTACTCCAGAAAGACTGATGATCATCAATAAATCAAATTATTACAAATTTTGGAAACCCTGCAGTTTAGAAGGAACCATTCTACATTGTTGTTGGGGAATGCAAACTAGTACAACCCCAATGGACATTGTTATGGAGATTCCTTGAAAACCTAAAACTGGGGCCCGGCGGGATGGCTCAGTGGTCTAAAGCGCCTGCTTGGGAAAGCTTGGGCGGCTGCAGGGACCACGGTTCGATCCCTGGCACCACATGCTGCGCCAGTCCTGCCCTCGGGGCAGGCTGAGCCGGCCATAAAAAATGAGTGAATAAACAAAGGTTCTGAAACAAGAAAAAAATAAATAAAATTAAAAAAAAAAAAGAAAAGAAAACCTAAAACTGAAAATGCCAATTGATCCAGCTATTTCACTTTGAGGTATCTTCCAGAGAGTTAAATAGCTCATAATAGACAGATTCATGTTTATAGCAGTACTACTCACAATGGCTAAAGTTTTGAAGTGGGCTTGCTTTTAATCTATCAGCAGATGGATGGATAAATAATATGCGGTAGTACACTTATACACAATGTTGTACTCTGTCTTAAAGTAGGATAAATTAGTGTCATTTTAGGAAAATCGATTCACCTCAAGACCATAATATTAGGTGAAATAAATCAGGTACAGAATCTTAAATATTGTATAATGTTTTAAAGAAACCAGAAACATAAACACTTTTGGAGAAAAATAAAACACAGACCAAAGAATACAGGTAGATATTTCTTTAGGGGATCTAGAGGTGGAGACTGTCATAAGAAAAGATAAAGGGAAGAGGAATAGAAAGAGAATTACAATATTATATGTGCATGTGCCTACTCTCCATAAAGAATGAAATTATTATGTACTACAAACATATACTAACAAGAAAGTATATGTGTTTGTGGTTTACAACAGGATAATCTGGAGTATCTAAATTCAATTAGTTAATATATTTATCATTTTACATTCTGTGTGTGTGCATGCATGCATTTGTGTGTAAGGGCACTCAATATCTCTGTTAACAATTTAAATGCATTTTTTTTCATTTTACCACCATCTCTTCTATCTCCCATTTCTCCATTCTCTGAGAACTATGATTTTACTGTGTGCTTCTATGAATTAGACTCTATAAGAATCCACATAGATCACGCAATATTTGTCTTTCTTTGCTTATTTCACCAAACACCAAACATCGTGTGTTCCATATTCAGTGAGTTATAAGAAATAATACGATTTCTTCTTATAAGGCTAAATTGTATCCCATTATATATATATATATATATATATATATATATATATATATATATATATATATAATATTTTCTTTATCCATTCATCTGTTGATAGATATTTACATTAATAAAATATCTTGGCTATTGAGAATAGTGTTGCAATAAATATAAGATGTAGATTTCTCTTTGACTTATTAAATTTATGTCCTTTTTAAGTATATATTCTGATCCTGCTAGACTATAGTCTAGCTATAGTTTTAATTTTGCAAAACTTTCCACTGTTTTCCACAATAGCAATACCACTTTACACTCCCACTGCAAAAACAAAAGATATCTTTATCTTTAAATTCTTGTTGACACTTGTTATACTAATTTTTTGACACTAGCTGTTCTGAGCTGAGAACACTATATAAATTTGATTTGCATTTCCATGATGATTACCAGTAATACTAAATTTCTCTTTGTATACTTCATTGGTCTTTGACTATTTTGTTAAGTAGCTTTCTGTCACTGTGACAAAAATACCTGATATAGTCAACATATAAAGAGAAAAGATTTATATTGGCTCATAGTTTCACTCCATGGTTTCTTGGCACTGCTGTTTTGGGGTCCATCGTGAGGCAATATCTCATGAACAGAGCACATGGGGAGGAGGCCTGCTCATTTCGTGGTTACAAAAAAAGAACAAAAAAAAGGTAAGAGAGGGATGGAGTCCCAATATCCTCTCCAAGGGTTTATTTCCAATGAGCTACCTTTTTTCTACTGGAGCCCACATTCTAAACATGTCAATACCTCTCGATAGCACCACAGGCTGGCAAGCAGTCCTTCAACACATGACCTTCGAGAAATACTTAAAATCCAAATCATAACTTTGTGCCCTGGATGCTAAATCTTTATATTTAATGAAGGCAAATTTCATGAAATCCATATCCAAGAGTAAAATATCTTATTGTTTCCATCATTGGTCAAAATTCCAAATTCAAAGTCTCCTCTGAATATTAGACAAATTATTAGCTATTGCTCTTATGAAAGTAAAAGAAGGTTACATCCTTCGAAGACATAATGACACAGAATAATCAATTTTATCATCAAGAGAAGTGTAACAACCTATAAAAGAAGACATAAAAAATAAAGCGAGATTAGTATGCTAAGCTGAAAATGGCTCAAGTCAACAGCTTTTGACATTGCTAGTTCTGCTGATGACCCACTGATTTTATGGGCTATTGAACTATATATACAGCTACTTCTCTTAGTTCAATGAGATGAAAGATTTGTACCAATAGTGTTTAGAAAAGTTATCATGTCTGCATCTTATACTTGGAACAACTACTATGAAGACAACAATGTGAATTGTATTAATTATTGTGGTTGTATCACTAATGTGTTGTGAAACTGTCCCATAGTTATTTTTATTAAAATTAAAAAATAAACTAAAAAAAAGAAAAGAATCAAACCAAAGCAAGACAAAAAGCCAACAGGGCACACATTAGATGCTCTAACTCTACATCCAATGTCTGATGCACATCATGATATTTTGCTTGCTCCAAAAGGTTTGGGAAGCCCTACCAATTTGTTCTTTCCAATTGCAGCACCCATGGCCACTTACTTTGGTGGATTCTGCTCACTGTTTTTGGTTTCTCTTGCCAGATTTTGCTTATTCTTGGCATTTGTAACTATCTAGACTTTTTTTTTCTTTTTTTGTATTTTTCTTGTTACAGGATTTTAGTATGCAGCTTGGGTTCCTAGTGATTCTCCTCTTTTCAGCCTCCGCAGTATTGAGATTATAGGCATACACCACGATGCCTGGACTCTGTGGCCAGTTCAGCCCACCCTGGGGGCAGGGATGGCATGGTATGTGTGCCAGAGATCAAATTACAATTCCTGCCCTTGCTTAAGCTTGCCTAAGCAGGCACTTTAGTCCACTGAACTATTTTGCCAGCCACTATCTGGACTTTCAAGTGCAGATTTATCCTTGTTCTTATAGCCTCATGAACTACACTGATAGATGCTGCTTTTAAGTACTCTGATACTACCTCATACTCCTGACTGGCAAAGCTTTTCTTTAAAAGCTTGATGGAAGTCTCTGTGACCTCATGAGTCTTGAATTCTGTTGGCCTGAAAAACAAGCATGACTTGGACAATACGAAGATTTCTCAATAGCATGGGTTTTGCCTGATCCAGTGTGGAAACATGGTGACACCATTTTCTGAGTTTCTCGATCATTTACCATGGGAAATGAATCTCTGGGAAATAACTCTATTCCTTCTGTATAGAAGGGTATGTGCAGATCACTATAGAAATAAAATTTTTTGAGTCTGTGGTGGTTTTGTGGAATGGCTTGCTGATTTCTAAGATGACCTGAAAACTTCTTTGCTGTTGTCCTATAACGAAGTACTTGCTTTTAAAATGATAACAATATCATTTTCCCCTCTCTTTTTAGACATGATCTTGCTATGCAGTTCAGGCTAGCCTTGAGCTCACTTTGTAGCCCACAGTGGCCTTGAGCTCACAATAATCCTCCTGTGTCAGCCTCCGGAGTGCTGGGATTACAGGCATGCCTGGCTATGCCCAGCTTTAAAATTCTTTGTTTAGTATAATCTCACTTGTTTATTTTTGCTTTTATCGCTTATATCTTCAGTTTTGTGTGCAATAAATTATTGCTATTAGCCATTTTTTTCTGGGGTGAGATGGAATCTCAGTGTTGTTACATGTTTTAAAAATACTTTGAAATTCATATTATCTTTAGTGAAATTCTGTACCACTTATAATTTTTCTGTTTTAATACTATTTTGTACTGTCTTTAAAATTTTTTTTTTTTGGCTGGGTGATCAAGGGCAAGTCAAAGCAAGGCCTGTATAACAAAACATTCATTTTTTTTATCTTCCAGGGTCAAATCCCCTCAGGATTAAGTTTGGGACCATATACAGTACTTTGTAGAACTGTTGTTTGTGTCAGCCTTCAGGATGAGTCACGGCCAATGCTTGGCCACTTTGCTTTCTGTGAAAGCCTGAGAGAATGTTTTTCTCTGGGTGACTCTGCTTAGATGCACTACAGTTCATTCATCACTTTCCTCTGAGGTCCCATAATCTCCTTGACCAGAAAATTTGGGACACCACTGAGTTATAGGATGTTATAGCACAGGTTCTCTTATATCCTAAGTCTTTATTGACCTTGAAGGGCTAGGGCCAAAATATTGGCTATCCTTATAAGCCCTTCTTTTTCTCCAATTTTTGGTCTGTTAACTTACATTCTTAACCCTCCAGCAGAAAAGATTTGTGATACTATTACTCTATAACATAGGTACTTGAGCTTATCATCACTGGCTTTCTGAGTATCAAATATCTTTGACTTAGCTTGGAATTGATATTTTCTGACCGTCATTGATATTGTAATAACATTCCATATAATGGAAAAATAGCTGAATTACAATGCATAAAACGCAGAGCTAGATTGGTGAGATGAGCTTTAGGAGGCTTAGATCAATAGCCTCCAACATTACAAGCTTCACTGGTGGCCCACTGCAACTGCAGAACATTTGACTGTGTATGAATCTGCTTCCTCTTAGTCCAAAGAGAAGAATTTTCTTTTCTTTTCTTCTTCTCTTTTTTTTCTTCTTAGTAACATCAATAGGGAGATGGGTCATTCCCACACACTGTGCTCTGCAGAACTATCGTGAGGACAATATGCAATGTGTCAACTTTTAAAAAAAAAGAATGGGGGAAAAGAAAAAAAAAGTAATGTTTATTGAAAATGTTAATGTTTAATTGTTTTAATTGTTTCATCAATCCTATATACCTATATCTATCAATTTAAACTGATCTGATGATGAAAATACATAATATAACCATTGTTAAATTTAAACAATAAAAATATTAAATCATGAAAAAAAGAAAAAATAGAAATAGAAATTATTGCCCTACTCAAAGTCAATACGATTTCCCACCAATTTTTGTTTTATTAATTTTCTAGTTCCAGATCTTGTTTTTGATTAATTTATCAATTTTGAGTTAATTTTTGTGCACAGTGTGATAACAGGATCTAATTTTATTCTTTTCCATGTGATGTCCCATTTTTCTAGTGCCACTCATGGTAGAGGCTGTCCTTTTCCCATTGTACATTTTTGGTATCCATATTGAAGACCTTTTGACTGTATATGTTTATTTCTCAGCACTCCATTCTATTCTGCTAGTGTATTGTCTTGACTTTTTAATTAAGAAAGAAAGAAACTGGGAAGCGGTTTTTGTGCAATTGAGAGACTCAAGCTTAAGCTTCATTAGCTTCACAAATAATTGCTTCTGACTGAGTTACTATGACTCCATGCCTGACTCTGAGAACAAAGAGATGAATAATTTATAATGATGAATTTTAAGTCCTAGACTATGGCAAAGCTTTCTCTCTGGCCTTCATTCCTGTCTCCTCCAATCTGCCGAGCATACAGCTGGATGGCTTATTTCCCTGGGTCACTCTGTCATCATCACTCTCCCCTTAAAGCCTTTCATTTACTTTCCTTTGTGATGTTCCACTGCCTGCAGGAGTACTTGCGTTTATCAGGCACCACAAGCTGTTGATTGTGGGAGAATGCTGGTTTACAAAGTAGATTCTGCACAACCCCAAATCTGTTGAGATTGGGGCCTAAAATCCTACATTGTAAATATATGTGTATCATCCCCAGATGATGCTGATGCAGATAGGCATATTTTATTAGTAGCTAAATTGCTAAGGCTAATGGTTAAAATGGAATGTCATCCTTCTGTGGCCTTGGTCTTGATGACCTTTTCAGTTCCATCCTTATACATGAATACAGACCCTCCCTTATTGTCCTTCAAATATGTGTTACTTAACCTTGACTTTATCAAAACTTTGATAACTTTGATCCATTTGGCCATAATCTTATTTCTCTCTTTAATGAATCTTCAGATAATATTTACTCCTATATCCTAGTTCAGGTCTAGTCTCTTTAGTGCTGCTTTTTGTAACCAAATAGCCATAGTGATAATTCCAGCGTTCAAATTCCTACAGCACTCATCAACAAATTCATTGTGCTTACCGCACTGTTTCACCTCCTGGACGTGTCTGTTAACCAAAGCAAAAAAATATCTTTGGACTTTACTTTTTCTATATCCCCATGAGACTTACAAAGTACTTGGCAGGCAAAAAGCCAAATTAAAGAAGTAAGAAAGAATGGTTATGCTCATAATGCACTACAGAGTATAAAAAGTTCCCAAACAACTGTTTTTCAATGAAAAAAATCTGATTGGCTCTAAAAATACTTTGACTCCTATACTTCTATCACAGAAAAGTGTCCTGTGTTGTACTCATATATACTAGCTGATACTAGTGCTGCTTCAGGAATCAATCTATTCAGTGACAAAATTTTTTTCATCTAATGTTATCTTTTATATTTTGTTGATTTTAAAGGCATTTATGGTCACCAAAGTATTGTTAGCTCTGTGAATCAGTGGGTTCTCTATTCACTGGCTTGATCACCTTCATATAGAAAGTATTTGATAACAATAACATTTATATTAAACATGTACTGATGTTTTGTCACTGTTCCAAAAACAATGCAGTGTAACAACTATTCACACAGAATTTTTGCTGTACTAGGTATTATAAATAATTCAGAGATGACCTAAGGCATATAGGAGGATATCTATAAGTTATATGTGGGTATGAGATTGTTTTATGAGTGCTGAAACATGGTATCAACATAGGTGGTACTCAGAATGGGGTCTCAGAAATATTTCCTTGAGTATACACAGGGATGGCAGTCCACCTAAAGTTTGCATTTGGTTAGGTAAATATTACGAAAATAAACTTATTAGATTTTAAGATGGTCTTGTATGTTGCAAATACGTACTATGAAAAATAAGACAGTCCTAGAGTTAGTCTCTTAGTATGTTCAGACAGGAATGAGTAAAAAATGTACATTTTAAAGGGAGGATAAAATTTATTCATAAGTGAATTATCCAGTTAGGCAATGAGATTGTAATCTTAGTGGAGGTAGACTTTATGAAATTTTAATTTTTGCTTTTATTGCAAAAATAACTTAACTTATAGTGCAATGATTTTAAAAGTGTTTTCCAGGATTCTGGCTCTACAAAGTTGCTTTGAGGATTACCAAAAGTAAGTAAGGTTGATATTGTAAAAGAGAGAAGTGTTATTTAAATTGCACTTTACTTTGATCACAAAAGCAGAGTAAAATATGCAGCTTATTACCTCAAATAATGGTGCATAAAGTTTATAATATTGTCTGAGATCACTTGATTGCAGACTAATATTTCTTGTAAGGTGAGTCTTCAAGGAAAAAGTCTTTCAATTTTTGCTTATCAAGAAATGTCTTTATTACCATCTTTTTTCCAAAGATAATTGTGGCTGGGTATGGTGGCACACGCCTGTAATCCCAGCACTCGGGAGGCTGAGGCAGGAGGATCTGTGAGAGTTCAAGACCAGCCTGGGCTACAAAACTGAGCTCAAAGCCAGCCTGAACCGTAGAGCGAGACCCTGTCTCAAAAAAGACAAAAAAAAAAAAAAGATAATTGTGAAGGCTGTATGATTGTTTGTTCACTGCTTTGCTTGATTTATTTATTTAGCTTTTTTGAGGAATTGAATCCAGGACATCACACGTGCTAGGCAGGCATTCTGTCACTGAGCTACAACTATGGCTTCAGTTAGCAGGTTTTAATATTTTTCCCTAATTTTTGGTGCTGAGGATGGAACCCAAGGCTTTCATCTAGTTAAATAAGCGTTGTACCACTGAGCTGAATCCCCAGCTTTCCCCCTGTTTTACGCGTGCTTTCTTTGGAAGTTTTGTTTTTGAGTGTTTTGATGTTTTCTCTGTCTCTGTCCTCCATTGTTGATATTCTCTAGCTGATAAATTGCCATTTCTATCTTTTTGTACTCATTTATGCAGAGTTAAGCACTTTGAACATTTCTTCAGGGCTACTTTGAAGTCTATTAAATCTGGCATGTGCTTATTCTAACATGCAAGTTATGCTGTCTGCTTTTCTACCATGCATGGTTCAGATTTTAGAAGTCATAAGTTTCTTGCTGGAAATGAGACATTTGGTTCACATAACAGTTCTGGTTTCTGGTCTTTCCACCTGCTGCTTTGGGGAATAGTTTGCTTATTTGTATATTTATTTGCTTATTTTCAAGCTTGATTATTTTGATCAATTTTATTTTCTTCCCCTAGGGTGAAGCCTCTGATATTGTTCAGATGTGGCAGCTTGGCATGTTCACAGTCACATGCAACTTCAGGGATAGTTGTTTTGACAAGAATCTTTGTCTCTTTCCCTGACCATATCCAGCTATTAAGCTCAGTTACTTGCTGGATGATTATTCCATTGTTTTCTAAGTGCTCTGGGATATAAATTTTCCCATAGACTGCTCCAATTAAAATCAAATCTTTTATGGAGACAGTTTCTTAGTTCAGTGATATTTTTTCTGATTTCAAGATTGCTTTTCTTAGGTGTCTCTTTCTTTGACATTTTTTTTTTTGTGGTATCAGGGATTGAACTCAGGACTTTGAGCTTGCCAGGCAGGCACTTATTCCGCTGAGCTATATCCCTGGTCCCACTTTGGCATTTTTCTGGTTTAGTTCATATCTGTAAAGAACCTACCAGTCTTCCTTACTTCCTTTTCACCAGAATCTTTATTGTTTCGGGAGTGCCTTGAGGTTTGACGTTTAACACAGTCTTCTGCAAATGTTAATTTTTTTAAAGAAGGGCTTTTATTTTATTTTTATTTATTTTTTTTTTTTTTTTGCCTTTTTGAGACAGGGTCTCGCTATGCAGTTGAGGCTGGCCTTGAGCTCACTTTTGTAGCCCAGGCTGGTCTCGAACTCACACCGATCCTCTTGCCTCAGCCTCCCGAGCGCTGGGATTACAGGCGTGAGCCACCACGCCCGGCTAAAGAAGGGCTTTTAACTCACAGTTCTGTGCCCTGTCTCTTAGCATAGAAAAAATCCCCAAGACTCAGGAGCTGAAGCAATAGTAGATTTACCTCTGCTTTGTAGATAGGTACTCAACAGACTAACATTTATATGTTATGGGATTCTTAGTTTTCTTCTGTTGTTGCCACATTTTTACTTCACAAATGAACTAATGCAAAAGTACTCTTTCCAGTACTCTTGGAAACTCCTGTTCAAAGTAGAGCCTTTGTTTCATGAGTAGGTTGCTCCAAAAGGAAATTCCTACATCCTTGCAGTACTCATTGCTACTTTAGCTTTAGACAGCTGGCTAAAGACAGAGTAAGAAATACTCATATTTTTCCTGTCTAAGTGTGATATTGCAGCGCTCTGTGTTAGTGGGATTTCCATTGGTGTGATATAATATCAGAAAAGCAAAAGAAGAAAAGGTTTATTCTGGTTCATCATTTCAGAGCTTTCAGTCTATGAGTTTTAGGCTCTGTTGCTTTGGGCTTTTGGCAGCGCAATCCATCATGAAATAGGAAGACAGGTGGATTATATCATGGAAGAAAAAAGCAAAAGCACAGAAATCTGTTTACATTATGGGATCTGGGAAACACATTAGAGACGGAGAAGACCTGGGATCCCAATATTCCCTTCCAGGACATGTTTTCAATGCTCTTAAACCTTCTAATAAGTCCCACTTACTAATGGTTTCACTATCTTCCAGTAGCACCACTCTGACTAAAAAGATTTTAGCATGTGGCCTATGGGAGACACTGCAGATCCCAAATATAGCCTCCTGTGAATGAGTTGGGAGGGAAGAGAGTCTTTTGTTGTGGTTGCCTCTATCTGTACTATGCTACTTTCCAACACACTGAGCTGAAGTAAGGAAGAGATGGGAGAGACTGTGAATCAAATATCACAGGCTCAGACTGTTCTCACCATATTGTAGTAGGTTTACTTGAATAAATGCTCTTTTATTCACTGTATCCTCTTAGGAACTGTTCCAGAGAATTTGCTTTTAAAAAATTACCAATTTTTCAGAGGACAAGATGCAGACACGATATCTTGTCTAAACACTATTAGTACAAGCCTTTCTTTTGTTGAACACAAGAAGTTTTCTTAGCTTCTTTAATTTCTAGGCCAAATCTTTTACCAAATTTGGGGAAATTTTACCATTTCTTTTCTACTAGTGCACATCATTTATACAAAAGAATGGCTTTCATTTGGCATACTGGTTCATGCATTGAATATACCTTAATAATTTATGTCCCTAGTTCTGTTCATTATCGAGAACATAACATTTCATTATGTATTTTACCATTACTTTCTTGAAGTTTACTTTTGTTCCATAATTTTGCCTCCCTTCTGAGGCTTTCATGATGAAAATGATGGCTCATTCATTGCACTTCAACAAGTTCCTAAGTATCCTTTTCACTTCATCTATTTTCAATATGTTGATAACATTAGGTAATTTCTACAGTCCTATCCCTAAGTTTACTATATTTTTTAATCATTCTATATTCTGTTGGGAATCTCGAGAAAATTTGTTATTTTGGTTGCTGTTTTTCGGGTTCATAATTTATGTTTTCATTATAGCTTCCATTTTTGGGGGCTTTTTATTTCTTTACTAGGGCATTATATTTTTAATTTTTTAACCTTCTCATAATTTCTCACTGAAACATTATGATATTAGCTTTTTAGAAGATAATTCTTGTTGCTTACCTTGTTAATAACTGTTTTCCTCTTTTATGTTGAGATTTTCCTCGTTCTTGTCATGATGAGTGATTTTATTATATCCCAGAAAATTTGAACATTATAGGGAACTACATCTTCTTTCAAACAAAATTTATTTTTTAAATGTATAATATAAATGTTGATATGTATATATGAATATCATTGTATTAGTTACTTTTTGCTCGTTGCTGGGACAGACACCCGACACTCAAAATGAAGGAAGGAAAGGTTTATTTAGCTCACAGTTTGTGGAGTTTTCAGTCCATATTCGGCGGGCCCAAGGCTGAGTGGAGCAGGGCGGAGAGCATCCAGTTCATGGCGGCGGAACAGCAACAAAATGGCAGTAGAGGTAGCCAACCAACACGGCAGCAGAGAAACAGCAACAGCCCGAGTCTGTCTCTCTGTCTCTCTTTATATTACATTCAGGCTCTCTGCCTTAGCCCCCACCTTAGGCTACACCCATAATCCCAGGGATCATGGTTCAAGTCTGAAACTCTAGAAGTCTCTGCCCAATGACTACATGAGGCTTTGGGGGGACAACTAGACATAAACCATAAGAATCATTCCCCCATAAAGAAGAATAAGATTATGTCTCTTGCAGTGAAAAGGATGGAATTAAGGACCATTATGTTAAGCTAAATAAACCAGACTCAGGAAGCAAAATTTTCAGTGTTTTCTGTTATATGGGGAGCCTAAAATATAAACAAATAAGACAGAAAATGGACTTTTGGAGATGGAGGAAGTGATCAAGAGGATTGGGAAAGGAAAAAGGGGAAGGATAACAGGATTGAAAATGATCAATATACTTTACATGTAAGTGACAATTTGCTAAATGAACATCACTTTAAATGTAACACAAACATGTACTAATAAAAATTAAGAAAACTGAAAAAAGAAAGTATAAAATAGTATTAAAACAGAAAAATTACAAGTAATACAGAATTTCACTTAACAAATACGAGTTTCTCAGTATTTGTTGTAACGTATATAGTTGTCTTCCAACCCATTATTCATATTACCAGGTATATGCATGTAAAATTGGAATAAAGAAGAAAAAATAAAGATATAAGAAATTAAGGAGAGAAAATGGAGAAACAACCGAAAAAACATACAAATAAAGCATTATGTTCTCCTTTCCATAGCTGAGCAGAAAATGTACAATGCAGCTGTCCAAACTTATTCAGAAGGAGAGTTACTGAGTTGAAGAGAGGGAGTAAAAGATGCATCCATGTATATAAGCAGGATAGAGCTAGATCTATTCTTCATGAGACACTTAATTCCTTATTTATTTATTTATTTATTTTCAGACAGGGTCTCTCTATGCAGTTCAGGCTGACCTTCAGCTCACTTTTGTAGCCTAGGCTGGTCTTGAACTCACATCACTCCTCCTGCCTTAGCCTCACCAGTGCTAAGATTATAGGCATGCACTACCACACCTGGCTTTCCATTTTTATTTCTTTATTTCTTTATTTATTTATTTTTGTGGGACCAGGGTTCAAACTCACGACCTTGCACTTGCCCAGCAGGCACTTGTGCCTTGGAGCTATCTCCCCAGCCCCTTTCCTTTTTTATTTTAAAGAGAAAGGAAAAAAGACAAAATTTCAAAACAAAATAATAGAAGGGTAACAACGGTTAACACATTGCATATTGTTATCTTTAAATCAGTTACTCAGAGTACAAGATATCAGCATTTAATTGTCCAAAACAATACTACACAGGGCCAGGGACATAACTCAGCAACATAAGTGTCTTCCTGGCAAGTACAAGGTTCAGAGTTCCCTCCCCGGTCTGCAAATGAAAAGAAAAAACAAACAAACAAACACACTTGGGCCAGTAAGATACCTCAGGATCACAATGCCTGCTTGCCAAGTGCAAGGTCCTAAGTTCTATACTCAGTTTTGCAAAAAACCAAAACAATAAAAAAAACAATACCACACAAACTTTTCTTTTAAATGAACTAAAAGAAACTAGCAGTATAACTATCTATACTTATACCTGCACCTATAAATATAAAAAGATGGAACTAGATCTTTTTCAAGTCTTCCACTAGTAGGACACTTGTAAACACACCAGATTGAGAATGACACATGACTTATTTGGAAATGTAAGTCCATCTCTCCCATAGGCAATGATAGATTCACTACAGAATTCTACAAGAATTTTAGAGAAGACCAAATGCCACTGCTTCTCAACTCTTTCAATAAATCAAAAGGGAAGCAATATTGCCAAATTCATTCCTCGAAGCAAGCAATACCTTGATACCACAACCAGAGAAGGATATAATCTTAAAGGAGAACTACAAGACAATCTCAGTAATGAACGTAATATAAAAATCATCAAAAGATACTGGAAGCTGAATGCAGCAAGTCATCAAAAAGATTATACAGGGCCCGGCATGTTGGCTCAGTGGTCTAAAGTGCCTGCAGGCGGCTGCAGGGACCGTGGTTCAATCCCCGGAACCACATGCTGTGCCAGCCCCGCCCCCAGGGCAGGCTGAGCCGGCCATAAAAATAAATAAACAAAACAAACAAAAGTTCTGAAACAAGAATAAATAAATAAATAAATAGAAAAGAAAAGAAAATAATTAAATTTAAAAAAAAAAGATTATGCAACACGATCATGTAGAATTGGGCCAAGAGATGCTGGGATGGTTGAACATGTTCAAATCAAATGTAATACACCATATTAACAGAGTTAAAGACAAAAATCATATAGTCATCTTAATACATGCAGAAAAATGATTGATAGAGTCCAGCATCTAGTCATAGTAAAAACCATGCAGAAAATTGCAGTAAGTGGTTCTGATAAAAGCCATCTATCACAAACCAATAGTACATATCATATTAAATGGTCAAAAGCCAAAAGCTTTTACTCTAAAATAAGAAGCAAGATGAGATATGTATTGTCACCACTCTTATTAAATATCATTTTGGAAACAGCAGCCAGAGCAATTAGACAAGCAAAAGAAGTGAAAGATAAGAAAGGGATAATTTAAATTATAATTTGAAGGTGATATGATACTCTACATAGAAGATTCCCAAAATTTCACCAAAACACTCTAGGTTCAGTAGTCAAATGCAGTCATGTAGATGGATAAAAAGATCAATAGGCTTCCTGTACACAAACAAACTCACTGAGCGAGAATTCAGGGAAACATTTTTCAACATAGTATACAAGAAAGTGAAATGCCTACGAATCATTCTAACAAAGGAAGTGAAAGACTTTTATAATAAGGACTACAGTACTCTGAAAAAAAGAATTCAAAGAAGATACCAGAAAATAAAAAAGTATCCCTTGTTCTTGGGCAAGAAGAACAGATACAGTGAAAATGGCCATACTTCTAAGATTTTCATATAGATTTAATGCAATCTCGCTGAAAATTCAAATATTATATCTTACAGATTTAAAGGAAACAGTACTGAAATTCATTTGGAACCAGAAGAGACCTACAATACCAAAGCAACTCTGGGCAACAAAAGCAAAGCAGGAAGCATCATAATGCTTCATATGAAATTATACTCCAAAGGTCCCACTGGCAAAAACATGAATCTGATTATCAGTGACACAAATTAGAAGATGTAGAAATCATTGCAGCTACTTTATCTTTGACAAAGGAGCTGAAGAGATTAACTGGAAGAAATATAGCTTGTTTATGAAATGATACTGGAAAAATTGACTTTTCACAGGTCAAACACTAAAAGTAGACACGTATTTTTCACTGTGCACATAAGCTAAAACTGAAATATCTCGAAGTTTTAAATAGTGAAGCAAAAATACTAAAATCCTCTGGAAAGTAGAAGTTAGAACCCTGGAAGACACTGGTGTATACAAAGACTTTCTGAACTACACCCAAATTACCCAGGAACTATCATTAAAAATAAACAATTGGCATTTCATTAAAAAGCTTTTGCACAGCAAGAAAAATCAACAGAGTGAAGAGAAAACCTATAGTACAATTTTTTTCTAGCTGCTGCTTACATAAATGATTAATATCTAGAACATATGAAGAATTAAAAAATTCAAATTTAAAGACCCAATCAAAAATGGGCATCAGGGCTGGCGAGATGGCTCCGTGATCAAAAGTGCCTTCTTAGGCAACCACAGGGACTGAAGTTTGATCCCTGGCACCACATGCTGCACCAGCCCCACCCCCAGTGCAGGCTCAGCTGGCCATAATTTTAAAAAATGGGCATCTGAAATAAATAAACATTTCTGAGTTTAAGAAATAAATATGGAAAATAAATAAAAAATGTTCAACATCATTGGTCATTTGAGAGATGAACACTGAAACGATGTTAAGATTCTATCACATTCCAGAAAGAATGGCTACTATCAAGAAAACAGCTTATAATAACTACTGGTGAGGCTGTAGGAAAAAAAAGACCCCTTCTCCACTGTTGGTGAAAGTGTAGACTAATATAGTCAGTAATATAATCAGTGTGTACATTCCTCATAAAAACTAAAGCTATAAGTTCCACTTAACCCATCTATTTTTCTTCTTGGTATCTTCGTCAAAGAATTGAAAGCATCACACCATAATGATATATGATTGTACTAGCACAGTTGATAAAAGCTAAACCTTGGAATTGCCCTAAAACCTCATCAACCAATGAATAAGAAGTTGTAAGTTTTTTTAAAAAAAACAATGGAGTACTATTGCACCATAAAGAAGTGTAAGCTTGAGACATTTCTAGCTAAATGGATGTCCCCTTGAGACATCTTAACTGAATAAATTGGACCCATATGTATGAATATTGCATGGTTTCTCTGGTGTGAGAAACAAAAAATGTAAATAGGGTCCATAATGTATAATAAATGTTTGGAAATGTTCAAATGAGAAGGTGAACAAGTGCACAAAAAGAGAAAAGGGACAAGGAAATGAGAACAAAATTAATGGAAATAAAGGTTTTGTAAATAAATAGGGCAGGAGCTAAAGAGAGGGATGGGAGTGGGAAAAATGCTAGGTATAGCATCTACAGGCACAGATTCTCTATGATTAATGTTATCATTATGTACATTTAGAATATACCAGTAAAAAAATGAAAAATAAAATCAACCTACCACCACGTTGCAGGCTGATCTCCCTAGACAATTGCACCACATGGGGGACTCCATGTTGGTCTCTATGAACTTCATCATAAATCATACTATATATTTCACCCTCAGGAGACTTAAGAAACTTGAGCTAGTTTTAAGCCTAGAGGCAAAAATGGGTGAAAAGAATTCAACAATAATAGCACTGAGTGAACTAAAGATTAATGAAGCAAATAGTACTTCTAGTAAGACACAACCTTAGAGTGTGGTAAGGCTGGCTGGGGAAATAGGCATGACCTTTCTCATGGACTGGGATTTTGTAAGGGGAGCAGTACAATAAAGGACACATTATATAAGATTAATTTATAATCACCCAAAGAATCATACACGAATAGTTCAGGAAATCTGTCCACATACTAAAGACCAAAGATTCCAGCCAAAGATTGGGATGTTAATATCCTGCATAATTCCAGATGAAAATCTAGAGCTCATAATAATGCCTTCGACGAGTCTAACTGGAGGCCTAGAGTCCATGACATGTCTCATGCAGGCCCACTTCACAGATCTGCACTGGAAAGGCCCAAAGGTCAATGATAGAAGCACAAAGGATCTGTGCTATCAGGCTGAGGGATCTGAACTGGAGCCAGAAAGTAATGCTCAAGGTAAGCACCAGAGTTCCCCCCAAAAGTATCACAGCCATTCTCAGTAATAGTGAGGCCCTGAGCACCTCCAGCAATGAGGAAAGCTGAGTTCCTGTGAGGAAAACCAACATGACAAGCTTCTCCGTGTTACCAAGCTGTGCACCATCTTCTCATCTGGAGCCAGGAAGCAATGCTCAAGGTGAGGAGCAGAGCTCTTCCAAAGTGAACCATAGTCATTTTCAGCAAGAACATCCTAAGTTCCTTCTCTGATAAGAACAGTCAAGTTAACCAGGAAAGCCAGTGTGAAAAGGTCCTCCAGGAGAATAGCCCAAGAGAACCATCAACTTCTAACACTTCCCAATACCTTCTCCAAATGCCTTCCCTACCAGCCTCTTCTCCCGTTCTGCTTCTTATGTCGCTGGCACCAATCCTCAGTTGGACCTCCCACACTTGCTAGTTCAGGGCAGCTGGGTGTAACACGGTGACCATCAGTTGACAATTTATATAACCCATGTATTACACAGTTTCCAGACATATGACGAGCAGAACGGTGCCCAAAGCCATACATGTGGGGTTTGGATATGAACTTGAGTACGTTTTTGATAGGCCAGCCTAGACAACACATAAACCTGAGGAGTGAATGACACAGAAAGGCCAACCAACTTTGTGCTCTTTGCTACCGTGTTTTCTCACAGTAACTCTCCTATAGAGTGTACTTTTCCTACTTTTTTCTTGCCTCAGATTTGTTGTGCACAGTCTGATTATTTTCATATTTTATTTTTTAGAAAACTTTTCTTTCTTTTCTTTCTTTCTTTCTTTCTTTCTTTCTTTCTTTCTTTCTTTCTTTCTTTCTTTCTTTCTTTCTTTCTTCTTTTTTTTTCAGAACCAGGGATTGAACTCAGGCCTTTCTGCTTGCCAGGCAAGCACTTATCGTACTGAGCTGTCTCCTCAGTACCAAACAAACTTCATTTTCTCAAATGCAACCCCATTATGTGCCATGAGACTTGGTGCTGGCCACTGCCCCTGCACTTTGCAGCCCACTCCCTCATATTTTCCTAACTTTAATAAATATAAAACTGTGATACCATTTACACTTGTCTGGACATTTATTTGCTTAGGATACAAAATCTAGAAACCACCCCTAGAAGGAAACTATAAAACCCAGTAATGCTAGTAATAATGGAGGGATTGGTGAAGAAGAAAATGAAATAAGTAAATGAAACGTAGTAAGCTATGAAAAGGAAATAAAAAAATTAAAAGAACAAAGAAAAGGAAGAAGATGATTAGAAAATGTTATAAAGTGAGATAAGATATAGAACATAGATTAAACTGGATGGGAAGAGTGGAGTGGGATCCCAGCACCACCTCTCAGGATCTGTATGTGGAAGCTCTCCTGGAAGGCATAAAAGTAAGATAACTTGAACTCTTTCCTGTCATTGCTTTCCTCCTGATAGTCTGCTCCGTGTCCTCCAGGGTGTACACTTTCTCTTCTATTTGGACCAAGTGCACGTTGCAGAGCCAATTTCACATCTGGTTTCTCAAGTAATTTTTTTCACCATTTTCGTTCATTTTTAATAGCTTTTTCTTGAGACAAGAAGAGCAAAGAGCACCACAAAAGCTGGTAACATTTATTTGGCCAATAACTTTTAGAAGGAGACTACTTGGTAACATTATTTGGCCTATCCAGACCAGTGGAGACCAGGTAATGCCCAATAGGTACATTTCTGTTATGCTCTAAAATGTCACAGAACTTTTCTTCTTCCTTGATTCACTCTCCTCTAGGCTTGGAATTCAGGACACTCTTCCCATGATGCAACAAATTCTGTTCACTGCTTTTCTAGCCATTGAGGAAGGGGAAAACAAAGGAAATGGCTTCGTTTTACTTCCAGATACAATAGAGTTTTTTTTTTTTTAATTTTTTCTTGGGGCATGTCTTGTCATTTATGGTTTGCTATACTGTTTTCTTCTTCATTAGCCTTATCTCCACTTATTCCAGTTTGTAAGTGGGCTTTTCTGTTTCAGTTTTTTTTTTTTTTGGCAGGTCTGGGGTTCAAACTCATGACCTTGCTCTTGCTGGGCAGGCACTTGTGCCACGGAGCTATCTCCCTGGCCCCTTCTCTTTCAGTTTGTGTTTTGATGCAATGCTGGGATTAAGAATATGCTACTAATATGAAGGGAACTGCACCCTGCATGTGTTGCCAATAAATAGGTTTAGAGTCTGCATACAGCTATACATAGGTTTATATCAGCTTCTTTCTTTCTTTCTTTCTTTCTTTCTTTCTTTCTTTCTTTCTTTCTTTCTTTCTTTCTTTCTTTCTTTCTCTCTCTCTCTCTCTTTCTTTCTTTCCTTCTTGCTTGCTTGCTTTTTGTTTCTTCTCTAGTTGGCCTTATAAGGTACAACCTCTTTTCTTTTCAAGTTATTTTAACTGGCACAGTGACTTTCCCTGAAAAAGGAAAAATTTATCTGTTTTAGAAGGAAGCGTCTGAAGTTTTTGCTCCAATGGGGCAATGGCTTTAACTGGCTTGCTCCCTCCCTTTAAAAGGATAAAAAATAGTTTAAAATGGAAAAAAATATTAGAAATGAAGCAGAACTTTACTAAACAAAGCAATAGAATTCAATGATGGTTGATACATAGCCTCCTTGACTGAAATCCTGCCTGAGGCTATATTCTCCTGACTGGATTTCTTCCTTAAGCGCAGATAATTTACAAACCTAAGCCTGATGGCCTGAGCAAAACAAATAAACAACATTGAAAATTTAATTAAAGACACTGAATTTACAAAAGCAGAGCTACCCCATCCTTACTCTTTTGCTACTGGAGTAAATGTGAGATGGTTTTACGAATTACCTCTACTCTGTTAGGTAGAGACATCAAAGTGCTGAAATTCCAGCTGAGCCAGCAAGGAGCTCAAGTGACTAAGGAAATTTTGGTTGGCAAAAATTTCTAACCTTATCTCTCGAGAGTCAAAGGACTAGGTAAAGCCAGCAAGTAACTTAGTCCCCTTTTCCCTAAGGAGTTAATGAATCCCTGTATGAAGACTGGGATTACTTCTGTGCTGTGCATGACTTTAGCATAACTTAGACAGAGACATCTATCTGGTCTGTTAGGGTCTTACAGGGGACTCTGTGGAACCTTTGAGTCTCCTTCTGCAAGGAGGGCATCCTAAGGAGTCCAGACTTAGTTCTTTTCTCTCCACAGAGCCCAAGCTAAATCAATAAACAACCTCTTGGACCTCACCACCATATGGATTTTACTATCTCTGTCACTGGGGCATATCCTTTATGAGTGAAAAAGGCTTGAGAACCTATAACCAGAACTACTTATAGTTTAGGTTTAGTACAAACTAGAGGGTGGTAAGAGATGGTGCTTTAATTGTGAGCATATTCTCCAAATGTAGTGTTTCTCTTTTATTTATTTGCTTATTTATTTATTATTATTATTATTTTTGTTTTGTTTTATTAGGGATTGAAGTCAGGACTGTGTGCTTGCCAGGCAAGCACTTACTCCACGGAGCTATCTCCTTGGCCCACATTTCTCTTCAAAATGTGCTACATGCAATGATATTTTATGTGTTGAGACTTTTATGACTCATTATCAAGGAGAATGCTCAGGAAGTATGATATTTAATATGGACCCTGAGGAGGAGAAAGACATTCTGGCTGACTACATACTGAGACCTTCACTTATCCCTTAGAAGTATGTGGGTCTCTCGGACCTGTTTAATGATACTGAGAGACCTCTTCTACTCCCACCTTATAGTCTCCAGGCCAATAAATCAGATTCCATTTTCAGCTATAGATATACAACAAGCATAGGGCTTATGCAAATAAATGATGTGTTTTTAAAAAGGAAAGATACCACCTTGAAAAGGTTATCCCCCCTTTGGCAGAACCACACTGGGACTATAATAATAGTGAAGGATTAAGAATGATGTCTGATATTCTAGCTTTTCTTAGCAGGTAGATAGATGTGTGTTGAATCTTTTCTAGATATATGAATAGAGATCCATTTTCTAGGGAGGGAGAAACATGATTGAGGCATAATTTGATCTGGCAATGAGCCCCAGATATTTGGCTTAAGACAAAAGAACTTCAGGTGGGCGTACAGAAATCCATGCTCCAACTTCTAGTTGCAACCTTTTCTATGTTCAACAATCATGACTCAGAGGAGGGATAAAAGAAAAAGGATAAAAATACTGCTATCACAATTGACAATACTTTAAACATATCCAGTTTATCTAAAGGAAAATTCAAGGACAACTGAGGTTCCCATCTGAAGTGCAAGAGGATTGGACACTGGACATATGTTTGCACCAAGTCTCCACCTTGGCCCTGGTCCAAATATGAGGTAGTTAATGCACCTGACTCATGGCATTGGAGGTTTGAGTGTCCTAATTGTCAGAGCAGGGCAAGGAACAACCCTCATTTCATGCATTCATTGAAGAGGCTCAGGGGAAAATGCAATGCCCATTTCCATGGATGTTACCATCCCCTCCAGGGAATCTTGGGCAATCTTAGATGTCATGGTTAGCTAAATTACTTAGCTCTATTTTAACTTTTCTAAACAAAACAAAACAAAACAAAACAAAACAACCTCTCCTCTGGGTCTCCTGCTATATATGGGCCTGAGGAGAACCTTAACCAGAGATTCTTTGCAGCTGTACTTACAAGGGAAGCTGCAATGCTAGCATTAGGACAAACAGAAGTCCTGAATCTCCATCAGGTCCAAGCTCTTCTGGAGACAAAGGTTGCTTTTGGTTAACAGGAGAATGGTTCACTAAGTATTCATGCTCTTAGATATCTCTGAGGTTATTATAAAAACTTGCACTAGTATTAACCGAGCTTCTTTGATCATAAAAGTCCAAAAGTTAGCCGCACTTGTGAATAAGTGATTTCCCACTTACACAAAAAGGAGGGACATCAGTGGCCTGACCCTACAAAAAACATAATGATATGTGGTTCCCTGATGGAAGTAGTTTTGTAAATCATCTATAAAGCAAAGGCTGGAAATTCTATAACTCCTAGAGGCAGCTCATCTTGCAAAGCAAATCACAGGCATGCACTGTAAGGGGCGTGAAAGACACATGTCCAAAGTCTCCTTGGGAAATGAGACGACTGATTGCAGAGCAAAGAAGGGTAGCTTTATAAGACTCTAGCCTTACTCGCTGTTCCTGAGGAATAATTAAAACTAGTATGTACCACCCAGAAAGATAAGTTGGTCGTAGGGCAAGGGGGAATTAAAAAGGGACTCTACTACTATTTAGAAACCAAACTGGTTCTTTTTCAAGGAACACAATGCAAGGCTGGGTGGGGTAAAAGAGAAAAGAAGAAAGGGAAAATATGTACATACACAAGATATTTTACTACACTAAGATAATTGTAGTATTAGTTTCTATTATCTCATTGAAAGGAATAGTTGATGCTTACACTGGTCAATTTTGCATACATTCATCTGGTAATCTGAGCAACTACTTTGAAGATAACAATATACAATATAATAACCATTGTTAATTTCCTATCATCTTGTTTTGAAATTCTGTATCATTTTTATTTTTTTATTCTTTTAAAGAACACCTCATGATTCTTTCCATATGGGAAGAGATGCTACATTGGCATGGATCACTTGAACTTTCAAAGGAGTAGGACTAGCCACAACCACTTTACAGGTCTGCAAATCCTGCCTACATTGTGCCTACAAAAACCCAGAGAAGTCCTAATAGCTCCTTTATTAGAGCCTTGTCGAGTAGAGGGGCATAACCTAGGTCGGGCTGGTAATTAAATTTACACTTCAGCCACCATGTGGAAAATTTAAAGGAATGTTGCTCCCAAATGGCAGCTTTAGCCACTGAATTGAAGCTTTTCCTATCCCTTCAGAAAACACAAGGTGCTTCCTAAAGAATTCATCCCCAGGTTTAGACTACCTGTGTTTCTCCAGAGTGACAATAGACCGTCTTTTACCTTTCAAAAAACATATATGTGGCAAAGAATTTAGGAATAAAATACTACCTCCATTTTACTTGGAAGCCTCAATCTTCTGGAAAAGATAGAGGGAACAATCAGACCCTACGAAGAGCTTTGACAAAACTTTGTCACTATTTTTTCTTTTTATTTATTTGTTTGCTTGAGATGAAACGAACTTGAAATTTAACTATAGAAGGAGACCAAAGCACAACAAAACATAAGAACATTTATTTGGTGAGCCAAACTTGTAGGAGATTATATGATAACAAACAGATTCTATTAATGAGTGAAAGTAAACAGAATTAGATAAAAGTAGCATCCAATAAAAAAAATAGAACAGAAGCAAAGAAACAATACAGAGAACAATGTCAAGAAATAGGGAAAAGTAAAAATAACACAAAAACAAATAATAAAAATCCCAGTCTCCTAAAAGTCAGTGAAGAAACAGAAAACAAACGTTGATCTTTGCTTTTGAATGAGTAGTTTATTTCCAACTTCTGCATTACAAATACGTACAGGGAAGGGATAGTGAGTCTCATTGAAGATATATTTTGCCTCCACACACACATTGTTGTGTTTCAGTACTAAGTCCTGCCACACTTTTCCTGCTGCTGGGCAGGGTTTGGCCAATGGATTACATGCTGTGGCTCTATTTATTCCAGTAGCTCCCATTTTTCATGGCTTTTTGTGTGCCCTAAGTCACAGCTTTCAGCACGTAGCATTGTACTCTTTTTTTTTTTTTGAAAGAACACCTTTTGTTTCACAGCCCCTTTCTGTCTGTACACAGAAGGGTGTTTTAATCATCCCTGCTGAGGCATATCCTTGATCTAGGTAGATGGGGAAACAAAGATTGAAGATACTCTCAGTCTTTTTAGAAAATAGGTTCTCCAAGTAAGTATTAATGGTTTTCTGGATTTCTGTAGGATCTGTTGTGGTTTTCTCCCTTTCATGCCTAATTGCTTCAAGTAGTATTTTTTCTTTACTTTTGGTGGTAAAGTGGGCTGGTGGTTTATCAATTTTATTCATTTTCTAGAAGAAGCAACTTTTTGAGTCATTGGTTCTTTATATTGATGTCTTAGTCTCAATTCCATTAATTTGTACTTTTATCTTTATAATTTCCTCCCTCATATGAATTTTGGATTTGATTTATTCTTTGTCTAGAAATTTGAGGTTTAACATTCCGTTGTTTGAGCTCATTCTGTTTTCCTGATGTGATAGTTCATCACTATAAATTTCCATCTTAGGACTGCTTCCATCTCACCGCATATGTACCGGTATGTTGTATAAGCATTATCATGCAATTATAAACACTGTTTAACATCATCTTATTGTCCTCTGTGACCACTGGTTGTTTAGAAGGGTGCTGTTTTATTTGCATGTATTTATATATTTTTTGTGATTTCTTTTGCCATAGATTTCAGTTTCACTGTGCTATGATCAGACAATATGAATGAAGTGATTTGAGTTCCTTTGCATTTACTTGAGCATGTTTTATGGGGTAATATGTGGTTTATTTTGAAGAATATCCCTTGTGCAGCTGAGAAGAGTGTGTTTTCTGATATTTTGAGGTGGAATACTTTGTGGACATATTACCATTCCATTTGTTCACAGGCTTAGTTTAGTTCTAATATTTCTTTGTTGATTTTTTTTCTAGTTGATCTTTCTATGAGAAAGGGTCCCCCACTACAACTGTGCCAGTGTTTTATTTTATTTTATTTCTTTTTGATTTTTCATGCCTGTTATTATTTGTTTTCTGTAATTGAGTGCAATAGTATTTGGTGCATGTATACTTAGGATTATTATTTGTTCTTCTTGGAGTTTTTTCTTAACAAATGTGTTGTGACATCTTTGTCTATTTTGATCAGCTTTGGTTAAGGTTTGTATTGTCTGCAGATAGAATAGCTACACCTAATTTTTTCTGGGTTCTCACAGCATGTAGTACTGTTTGCTATCCTTTGACTTTCAAGCTATGTTTTTGTTTGTTTGTTAAAGGTGTTTCTGGAATGCAGCATATTGCTGGTTCTTGTTTTTTGATCAATTATGCATTTTGTTTTTTTGATGGGTGAATTGAGACCATTTACATTGATGGCTATGACAGCTAAGTACTGGCCTACTTTTTAATGTTAGTTTCTTGTTGCTGTTCTCCTGTCTTTCTCCTCTTGTTAAATTGCTCGCTGTGCCTGGTGGCTTCTTCCTATTATTGTTCTTATGGTTGTGCACTTCATTTTCTCTTTCTAATATGTCCATTTTTATTTTATTTTATTTATTTATGCATATTTTATTAATTTCAGTGAGAAAGAATTTCATATTTTTTAAATTTTATTTCACCACTTGTCCCATAGTGGGCACTTCCTAATGTTCTATTCATTGTGTCTTAAATTTTTATACTCTTTTTGTTTATGCAAGGTATAAGATTTCTCGCTAAATGAGTTTGATTGAAAGAAAGAAGAAATAGCAGTCTGGTGGTCATGAATTTCTTTAGCTTTTTTTGTCATGGACATATCTTATTTCTCCATTGAGTATGAAGAATAGTTATGTGGGGGTATATTAATGTGGATTAAAGCTTGTTCTCTTTTTTATAATGTATTTCATATAGGGTCTATATGGTCTCACTACACAGATTAGACTTATAGTGATCCCCCTGTTTTCAGTCTCCAAGTGGTAGGATTACAGGCACACACCACCATGCCCAGTCTCAGTAGCCTTCTCAGTGTGTCTCAGGCACAGGGCCAGCATGGCACTCTGGGAATGGAGCCTGTTCCTTGAATCTGCTGAAGCAAGCACTTTAATCTGCTGAGCTATCTGGCTGGCTCTAAGATTATTTTCTTAAAAGGCTTGAAATACCTTACTTCAATATTTCCTTCATTTGAGGGTTTGTGTTAAGATGTCTGCTACGATTCTGTTGGACTTTATTTTACAGGTTATTTGCTTCTTTTCTCTTGTCACTTTTAATATTTTCTTCTTGAATTTGTGGAATCTTGCCTATCATGCTTTGGTGTAGGTTTATTTGTGGTTTTACTTGATTCACTAATTTGTTTGTCAAGCCTAAGAACTTGCCTTTCTAATATAGTAAGAGTGTGACTTTTCTTTCTATTTGTTTCAGGACCCATTCCTTTTGTATTGGACTCTGCTGTTGGTTGTGACTACTTGCAGACAGTTGCTATCGTACAGGGGAGAAAAACTGATTATAACAGATGTTACACCCCAGTTAAAGTAGTACAGTCATTAATAACATTAAATTCAAGCACATCTTGGCTATTGACAGACTGTGGTAACTATTAACTTGATTACTTCAATCACTGCAGTAAATTCCACAGTTATACAATATAATCCAATTTGTGCTGCAAACTTGTACGCAATGATTTTCCACTTACTAGTGTGATTACACCTTGTGTTTGGGTGATTAACAGGGATGGGGTAGGATGGAGGGATGAATGAGTTTAAAAAAATAGAAGGAACAAGACTGAAGGGTAAAGGGTCAACAACCAAGTGTTGGGTAATTTTAGGCCACAAGATTTTGTGGTTGGAAGAGAAAGCCTAGGAGCAGTGATGTAAACCTTAAGAAGAAAAGCCAATGTTTACTTAGAAAATCATGTGAGGTAGTTGACGAAAGGAAGGAAAGAAGAGAAATAAATGAAAAGAATGTTTTGTGATCTCAATGAGGAAAGAAAGAGAAACGAAGGGAGAAAAAAACACAACAAAAATAACCACATGCACAATAAAACAACAAACACACATATAGAAATAAGTAAAATGGGACAAAATAGTACAGGAAGATTAGAAACAAAATCAACAGAAATGGGGACATCGCTACTTATATTCCACATTTTTTTTCTTTGAATATAGTATATGCTCAACATATGTGAAATTAATCTCAACTAAAACCTCATGTGCATTCAATGGCTTATTCTGCAATATCAGTCTTGCATGCAAAATGAAATGAGAAAAGAAAAATAGCATAAAATTTTATCCTCGTATTACATAGCACATGGAAATGAATATAAACAGTTTTGATACTCTGTAGATCAATCTGAAAGTTTATCTCGAACTCTATAAAGGGATAAAAAAGACTAAAAGAGAATTATGGCTATGCCAATATCAGCAAATGTGTTATCATTTTTACCAAAAGAGTAGATCATCAAGTGTACTTGGCCAGAAAATATATACATGTTATAGTTATAATGGGGAATGATAGGCACAGAAGACAGATTTCTCTAAGGATTGATTATTTTCAGGGTTTAACCTTGCATTGAGCTGATAAGAAGGTCACTTTATACCTTCTCTATTTCTAACAGTGAAATATGGTTGTGTGTTGTGAATCTTTTGCAAGGAAATAAAAGAACAAATGGCAGCATCCTTGTTACATTTCAGAAATGCCCAAGTATACACTATGTGTAAATACTTATAAATGTTGGAAACATCTTCCTGTATAAATTAGTTTATTTTGTAATGTTCTATTGCCAGTGATGTCCTAAAATAACAAGACTGGTGTAAGAGGTCAATGGGAAGACAAAAGCTTGAAATTGTAGCACTTAGGAGTTTCACAAGTTTGAAGTCAGCCTGAGTAAGTCTATCTTCAAACAACAAATAAACAAACAAAGAAACCAACAAAAAATAGAAGACAGGATATAGCCCACTGTGAATGCCCTAGTATCGTAAAAGTCTTGAGAAATCAAAATCCTGAAAATACAGTTTTGGAAACAACATTTAAACAATTTTAAATTTTTAAGATAAATGTCAGAGGGCAGGCCAAGTAGCTCAGTGAATTAAAGAGGTGCAAATGCACGGGGGCCAGGGATTTGATCCCCGGGCCTGCCATGCTCACCCTGCCCCCTGGGGGGGGGGAGCGAGACAACAACTAAGACTGGGCGTGGTGGTGCGCAACTGTAATCCCAGGTCTTGAGCGGCTGGAAATAGGCAGATCTCTACGAGTCTGATGTAGTAGTGAGACCCTGAACACCATATAGACCATTCCCTAAAAAAAAAAAAAAAAAAAAAAACATACAGGAAAAAAAGATAAATGTCTCTTACAGATAAATATAGCTTTCATTCATTAGGTGTTAGACTTGCTTACACTAAAATGAATGTCAATTCAAATAAATATTCAATTTGTATTATTGTTATTATTAATTATTATTATTATTACCGCTGGTGCTCAGAACCAGGGTTACTTTTCCACTGAGCTGCTCCATAGCCTATTTTTTTTTCTTCTGTAATGAGGTTGAACAAACAGATTTACCACTACTCTACACTCCCACCCTTTTCATTGCTTATTTTGGGTCAGAGCCTCACTAAACTGCCCAGACTGTCTTCAAATCTACCAGCTGCCTGCCTCATCTTCTCAAGTAGCTTGCTAATGACAGTGTTTTAAAGTGAAGTTGTCATCTTAATTTATGCATGGCCAATCTATTCATTTGACTTTTCCCCCAGTTGTGCTGGGCTGAATGGGGAGAAATGCACTAATATATTTCAGTGTGTCTTTATGCCCAAGCAGTACGCTGGTTCACCTAAGTTACCAACTGTTCGCTTGTATTTTTACTGCTGCTTCAGACGTTTCCAGGCTTCTAGTCCCACCTTCCCACAATATGCCTCCCAGCTAGGGACTTAATGTGTCACTTGTGATCTCACCAGACTGCCTAGGCCCTCGGAATTGAGGGATGAGTCACCTGGGGGAGACCTTACTAATGTATATTGTCTTATTTCTTAATTTATGAAGTTTATTTTGTCTGCTACAGTACTTAAGCATCTTTTGTTTATTTTTTGCATAGGTTATATTTTTATACTACTTTCAAGTTAAATGTATTTTCAGGTTCAGACTTACTCAGTTCTTGACAAAGCATATATGAATCACATTTAATCCATAGTGGTAATTTGTGTCATTTACAGTAATTTTTAGTGTGGAAAATCTGATATCTGCCCTTTTATCATTTGTTTCCTATAATTATTAAGATAAGCTTTGTTCCTTCATTATTACAATACTGTCTCTTTTTTGTGTATTGCAACATATTGGTGCCATCCTTATAGTTTTTACTACTACTACTATTACTACTACTACTACTACTACTACTACTAATGGCTGGAGAGATGGGGAGATAAGTTAGCGGCATAAGTGCTTGCCTGGCAAGAGCAATGTCCTGAGTTCAATCTCGTAAAAAAAAAAAAATCCAATTAATATTGTATTATCTTGTATAATAAATATAATAATTATTATCTGGGTGTGGTGGCGCACGCCTGTAATCCCAGCACTCGGGAGGCTGAGGCAGGAGGATCAGTGTGAGTTTGAGACCAGCCTGGGCTACAAAAGTGAGCGCAAGGCCAGCCTGAACTGCATAGTGAGACCCTGTCTCAAAAAGCAAAATAAAATAAAATAAAATAAAATAAAATAAAATAAAATAAAATAAATATAATAATTATTATTTTGATTACTCTGGGAATTGAAATTAAGAAAGAAATTGAATATATAGATCTGGGAAAAGTTAGGGCTCCAAAAATAAATTCAATAGTAACTGTTATCCAGATTTGTATTAAAGCTGTAGGACTAAAGGGGCATTTTTGGAAGCAAATGTAGCTAGAGAAGTGTCAAAAATGTGGCATCAAACCCTGAGAACTTGGAAATATAACCTCCCTTTTGATGGACACTTTTTATTTTCCTTGAAATCTTGTGTCTAGGCAAAAGTGCTACTTGCGTATCTTCTCTTATTCTCATTGCAGAAGGTATAAAAGTAGAAATTGTTCCCTATGTCTGATGATTATTAAAACAAGCTGAGTTGTTTTAGTTTGAAAATTCTGTTTCAAGTTTTCATTTTCTCTGTATATCTTAGTTCATTGTTTACCCATTAATTTCAAGAGCACTCATTTTCTCTCTGGCTTACCTTATATTTTTGCTAAATATCATGTCTCTTTAGAAAAAGTAACAAAGTGTGCTTTGGTGTTAGGTAATTCCTGAGATGAAGTTCATGAGGACAAAGATTTGTTCCAAAAAGTTAAAGACATACATATATTTGCCACAGCTTGTTACTTCTGATTTGACCAGATTTTACCAAAACCATAGCTTAATCATAAGAAATGAGGGAATGGGGATGATTCTTATGAAAGAAACAACTCCACATTCACATTTTGTTGAGGGAAGTTTAAAACTACTGTCTTGCTTCTGAGCAATGCTTGATTCTGACCCTTAAAGCATTTCAATTTGCAGGAGGCAGATGAATTAAGAATAAACATGGCATGCCTACAATGAAAATTCTTTCAAAATGTAATAAAAGGAGGCAATTCAATGTAGTTTATCACTTGCTTATAGCCTAATGACTAATTTCTGTTATTTGCTGTAGTCTATTTTACCCTTGTCTTAGCTGTTTCTCACATGACAAACACATTTCTCACTGGTTTAGTCCTGATTTCTGAGAAGTAGAGCATTGGAAAATTGATATTCTGCAACATGCATTAGGAAAAGCATATAGAGAAGATGAGAGGTAGCGTCTGATTGTTGAGCAGAAGCATTTCCCAGCATAGTTGCAATTTAACTTGAACAACATGAATAACATGATTCCTAAATTTGAATGGTGCCCCGTAAAAAATAATTTTATGTGGGCTGTTCCCCAAACCCTGCTTTCTTTTTCTGTCTGATGTATAGAAACTGGAAAGCAAATTCAGTAAACGCCTATAAAATTGAGTTCCTAATTGCTTCACCATGGCAACTCTATCATTTATGTAGTATTTTGAGATCCAAGGTGTCTTTTTCAAAGAAGCCCACACAAGTTTTCTATGGTTTTAACACACTTTAAGAGGAACAAGTCTCCATGCTATTCTCAGTGTTAAGATAGGCTCAGGCTAGGACTTTGATTCTTAGTTCCATAGAAAAACAGTGGTAAGTGGGTACTTACCCTGGATATCATTGATAGTCCATGGGGTACAATCTGTCACCTTCCCTAAAATGAATACAAAATTTTGTGTGCATGTGTTTTTCTCTAGAGGAAGGAGAGAGGGTTCAGGGTCACTTAACAAGTTTTGTAAAATTGCAGTGCCTCCCTTATACTTTCAAGAGCTGTTACCTGAATTAACCTTATTAAGTAAATCCAGATTTTGCTGTATCTACTTTTTAAACCTCATTATACTACTATTGGTTAATATAGAATATTAAGAAAAAATTGTATCCTCAATAGTATTAAAACCCATAACCCACTCGCTTCGCTATCCCACTGGTAACTGACAACCATACACTGATTTTCTTTTTATTCCTTTCCCATAAAATCAACCATGCCAGATAGCATACACTATCCATTAGAAAAAGGTGCTGTTCTGCGCTAAAATGATGGCTAGAGACAGTCCTGTTGCTATTGATAAACTGGTTAGACAGTTACTGCAAACCAAATTTTGAGGCAGAAATAAAAGAATGAATACTGCAGTGGTTTACTGCCAGGTGCTCTGCTACCTATTTTCATAAACTAAGTTTTCACAATCTTCTTGTGAGGTTATCACTGATATAAACTCAAAACAGTGAAATGCTTTGTGAAAGGTCTTAGCAAAGAGTCAGAACTGAAAGCAAATCCTTGTATTTCTGCCATTGTTTCAGGTCCTCTTGGAGCCTGGAACAAGGAGTAAGGACAACAGCCTAAGAGGTACTTGAGACAGACTCCGTTCTTTGAACGTTAGAAGTAATTCACTCTCCTGGTTTTTATGAGAGTAGTCTGTGCTCTAGGGTGACTCAGAGGCTCAAGAAAGTCTAAGTTCTGTTGCTGGGGAGGCCACTGCTCTGTCCCTTGAAGCAGCTCTAAGTCTTGATTCTTTTTCCATGTTCTCTAAATAACAATTACTGTAGCCCACACTGAAACCACCCCCTCAGGAATTTGAAGTGCTATAAAAACAGCTAAAAGACAGCATTGTCTAAAAGCTACATGAAAGGACTGAAATTTGTCTGATGAACAAAAACTTTGCAATCATAACACCTTTTACACCTACAGCAAACAGAACTTTTTTTTTTTGTAAATGAAGCAAGCACACCATTTCATTAGCAGAATAATGGTGCGGTTTAAGGAGACAGTGCCTGCAATTTAGCACTTGATTTCCTTTACTTTGTATTTAATGCCATCAAAGGGAAAAGCCAGCTTTCAGATGCATATTCTTTAAAGCATTGAAATAATTTCTTATTACTTTAATGGATTAATGCAGGATTTATTGACAAGCTAATAGACTTGGTATTTCCACGAATTACTTTCACATTCATATAATATACAATTTCATACTAGTCTTACTGCCTCAAAATCACTTGGGTGGAAGGAGGGATAGGATTCAGATATATGCATTTTGACAATTTCTCAAGAGATCCTTATGTGCACTAGTTTCTGAAAATCACTGCAGTGAAAGGACAAACCCTATGATAGTCTAAACTTCAGTATTTTTAGTACTGGAATTTGGTTAAAATGGATCTAGTAACTATTTACATTCCCAGAGGATAAGTCAAGTTGCATGCAGCTTTTCAATAGTAATTTTCAAATGAAAGAGTTGCAAAATGGTGGATAGGAATGCTACTCTTTTCAAGAAATTAATATTCTGTGATACTTTAGAGGTTAGAACTTGGGTTATATCTCAAAACAGAAGAGACCAACTTTAAAGACAGAGGTCTATAGCTTGCCTCACCTTGAGGCAAGCACAGACTTAGTTGCAGAGTGTCCAAGAAAGTTCACAATGAAACTAAAAGAACAGGTTACGCTAACTTAATTTGTGTGTGCCTGTGTGTCTTTAAGGTAGGTGGGTGCAAGTGCAATTGTGAATTAAGAAGTAAACAATACAATAAAGTATTTCTTATTGGTATGGTTTAGGGTATGGGCAGGAAAGAAAAATGTGAACTGAACAATCCAGCAGGTGTGTTGCTAAACTTGAGAGAGACCTCTGTGATGGTAGAACAGAAAGGGTGTCTTACAGGCTAAGAGGCTTTTTCATTGTGATTTTAAGTGAGCTTTTGCTTGGGCAGGTTGGACAATCAGCAGGCTTGTGGCTTGCTGATGTGCCCTCCGTACCTGCTGACATATGCTTTGTGACCTACTGACAAGTACTCTGTGTCCTTAGTACAATGAAACCCACTTTTCTCTATAATGTGGGGTGGGCTTATTTGAACTTGCAGTGTCCCTGTCTCAGGCCTGTCATTTCTGGACTTAAAGGAGAACAAGAAAATGGGTCATCATTCTTTTATTGCCTACTTCCTGCTAAGAGGGGCTGATGAAATATTTTCTTTCTTTTTCTTTTTTTTTAATTTTGTGTGCTGGAAAGGGAAGCCAAAGGTCATTTGGAGGTAACTTTAAACAGTTGTCTGGGAGTTGGCTACTATCTGTTCCTGAAGAAGAAGAACAACAACAACAAAAAAAACCATTTGGGAAATATTAATTATACAGGGAAAAAATGGAGTAAAAGAGTAATGAACATTAATGGGACTGGGAAGGCTAATGCTAATGAAGAGGAAGGAGAAACAGATCATTGGAAGAACCATCGACAGCTTCATTTGGAAGCCCATTAGCAAAGACATCTTACTGCCTCTGCGGATACTGGATTTGTTTGTGTCCAAGCAGCATTGCTCTTGGAGTAGAGTGCATACTCTGCCCTGTGAAGCTGGCAGGAGGTCAAAACCTGTGTGGTTTTGAAAGGCTACTGAAGCCAGGGAGTCTACTTGGTCTTGCAAGAGTCTTTCTTGGTCGGAGAATTCTTTGAGCCTCTAGTAAATTCTTGTGATAGTTTGGTGAACTCTGAAAGAGAGACTCCTAGAGCACTAATCCCCATTCTGGTTCTCATTACTATTCCCAAGGTAACCATATATGGCATAATGTGCCTTCCTAACATGGCTTATGAGGGAGACAGGAATGGGTTGGTCAGATGTTTCTAGGGAAAGGTAGGTGATGTGAAGGGCTAATGTGCAGCTACTGGTCATGTTAACAGGAAGGCGAATGTATTCCTTGTCTCTAGGCTCAGAAGATGACCAGCTCTAGGGAAAGTGATCGCATGAGATCAAATTGGGACAGAAGGCAGAGGTCTCAGGGTGGGAAATTAGGAAGTAAATGTTGGATTGCCTCCAATTTGAGCCATACATGGAAAAAGGAGCTAAAAGTTGCTACCTTCACAGGAGAAATGGATGAGGTCATTAGTTTCACTTTTTTTCCTTAAAGATATCTGTCCAAAGCTGCCCTTTGTCCTGGTTCAACCAGGATTGCTTATTCTTTAAGTCTGCTGAAAGTATCCTTTCCTGGAATTCCCTTTAATATTATCATCAAGGATCTTGGTCTTTCTTTTGTTATGATTCTGTTTCCGGGATCTTATGCTGTTATGATTTTGGCTTACTCCCTAGTTTCTGGTGGAGTTCATCTTTTATTTCTTGAGAACTTGCAGGCAGGAAATATCTTTATCTTTGCATTTGACATAAAGTATAGAATTCTAGGTCAAAAAAAGCACTTTTCCACAGAATGTTGAAAGCATCACACTCCTCTTACCTTGTGGTGTTGCTGTCAAAAGCTCTGCTATTCGCTTTAATAATTCATTATGGATCTCAGGTTCTTTTTCTTTGAAACCTTTTAACATTTTCTCTCCATTCTTGGTGTTCTGAAATTTCATCATGTTGTGTCGTACTATGTATTGTATTAATCATTGTGTTGGACCTTTTAAATCTGTGAAGATGTGACCCTTACGTGGAGGACATTTTCTTGAGTTATTTCCTTATCTTTGTTTCCTGCTTTCCCTGAAAACATTGCTGTGTGTTGAATGCCCTGGATGAACTCTGTAACTTACTATTTTCCTTTTATGTCCCATCTGTTTTTCTTTTTGTTGTAATTTCTTGCAATATTTTTTGAGCTTCTAATACATATATATATTTAATATCTAAGTATTTTTTTCTAAAATGGCCTATTCTTACAGCATTTTCCTTATTTAGTGGACAAATTGGTTTTCCTTAGCTCTAAAGATATTAATCATTAATAGATTAAGATGATTTTTCCTGTTTTATGCATTATTTCCTAAATTTTTATTTTTTTGGTTCTCATGTTTTATCTTACTTTGCCCTCTTATGACACTGTAAGATTATGATCATATTTAAGATGAGTACTGTGAGGTGTGCATGCTTGGAGGCTGATCTGTAAGGATCACGAGGTCAAGCCCAGCCCAGACAACTTAGTGACTTAGTGAGACACCTTGCCGCATTATAAAAATAAGATTATTTATGCAGCTGGAATCCCAGGCCTCTTCCACGTTAAACAAGTGCTGTATTTGTAGGCTATACCTCCTATTAGAGAAACACAACTGATACTGATGGAATAATCTCTTTCCTGCCACACATGACTAGAAAAATGGATGCAAAGCATGAAAAGGCTATTTTACAGATTTTTGAACCAGAGGAAGTAGATCACTCTAATTTCTAAGAGAACATAAATAAACAAAGTGCTTGCTATAGTTATATCAACTTTATACCTGGAGGTACTTTCCAGATCTCATCACAGGGATAAGATGTTCATTATAGTTTGGGGAAATCTAAGAAATTATAGTTTGTGGTGTTTAAGGCAGTTGAAATTTACAGTATAAGGTATATTGAATTGATTATGGTTGGGAAATTTATGTCTTAGCAATCAGCAAATATTATAAATCAAGGTTGTTTGTGTCTATGCCCCCTACAGGCCACTCTTAATAGTCTTTATCCCCAAGTATATCTTGAAATGGAGAAATGGGACAAAATACAGAGTCTACAAATTAACCTACAAATATATGTTGAGTAATATTCTGAATAATTTTTCATGAAACTGCCGTAGTAATTCACTAGAGACACATAGTGTTCACAGCAAATGGTAATGGAACTGTTGACATGTACAGAAAGAATGAATAGGATATTAACTATTGCCAAGTCATACACAAAATATAGAGACAAACATAAAAAATATATTACATTTCTAAGAGAATCCACAGGAAAAATCTTTGCTGTCTTATAACAGAGATAAAGAAAAATTTATTATTTTGAAAATTAAAGTGCAAATCACAGAGAATAATATGAAGTATGATTAAAAACTGTGGCACACACACATATAAAAATTATGGCACAAGTTTAACTTAATGTTTATTACATTTCATGACATATTGCCACCAATTTATCCTTGCTTTAAAGTCATTTACCCCTTTTTTCTTGTGACTTTCTTTTTTTTTTTCTCCGGTATTTATGACAGGGCTTACAGGATCAACAGGGTCTTACTACATAGATCACACTGGAAGTGATCCTCCCGTTTTCAGCCTCCCGAAGTGCTGGGATTATGTGCCACTATGTCCAGTCTCAACCGTCAACTCAGAGTGCCCCGGGGATGACACTGGCACTGCAGGTCCGTTATGCTCTGCCTAAGCAGATGCTTTAGTCTGCAGAGCTATCAGGCCAGCCTGTCGTAACTTACTAAAGTCTATCTATCTCTCACGATGCAGCTCAGAACTATAATGATCTTTCTGTTTTCACCCTTCCTAGTGCTGGGCTTATAGGTGCGGGCCACCACGCCCAGTCTCAATCACCATCTCAGCATGCCCCCGGGGGAGGGTGAGCAAGGCAGCATAAGGCACCAGGGAGCAAACCCCAGTCCCTGCATTTGCCTAAGCAAGTGTTTAGTCTGCTGAGCTATCTTGCCAACCCTTCTTGAAGCAGTTCTGAAAATCCTCCTTCATGAGTGCCTTTAGCTGTGCTATCATGGCTGCGTTAATGTCCTGAATTGTGTCTTTAAAAGGTTTACTCTTCATAGTCATGTTGACTTTCAGAAAGAGCCATAGTTAT
Source organism: Myocastor coypus (assembly GCA_004027025.1). Lineage (NCBI taxonomy): Eukaryota > Metazoa > Chordata > Mammalia > Rodentia > Myocastoridae > Myocastor > Myocastor coypus. The sequence goes on along the minus strand of PVJA010010597.1, from coordinate 10,714 downwards.
ATGGTGCCAGATTTTCAGAATTAGATGAATGAGGGCACAGTGTAATATTTATGAGCCTGTCTTTTTATTGGATAGCACCTAGCTGTAGAATTGACCATATTTCTTATAATACTTCGAAAGATTTTCACAAAAGAGCATTTTTAAAAAAAATTTATTTTATTTCATTTTATTTTTTATTTTAAAGACTAAAAATAGCAGAAACAAAGATAGAAAAACAGTTACAAGTAAAAGTACATATAGTACAGAATTTCAAAACCAGAAAAATTTAACACTGGTTATATTACATGTTTTCATCATCGGATCAGTTTAAATTAATATATATATAGGTATATAAGGTTGATCAAACAATTAAACATTAACACTTTCAATAAACATTAGTTTTTAACAGTTGACACACTGCATATTGTCCTCACAATAGTTATACAGAGCACAGGGTGTGGGCATGAAAGTGGCAAGAATGATAGGATAAGTGTATTCAAATTAAGAAGGACTAATGACTATAAAATAATACATTCTTAAATTCAATTATTCAGTATATATTTTATCATAGCTCATATTTTCAGTATATATGTATATTGTGCAACAGTTTATGTTTTAATAAGTTAAACAGCCCAGTGTAAGTCAGGAAAATATTTGGACACCTCATAATTCGATATGAATCAATAAATACTAAAATTTTCTTACCATTATTTTACACAAAAATACAAACCCAAAGCCAATGAAGTACCGTTCTTCACACATTGAGATGGCTAAAACTGAACAGACTGACCGCTATGACTTCATGTGTTCATAGGTGGGGCTTTTCAGCCCTGGCTGGATCTAGGGTGTGTGATCCTGGAATCAAATTTTGGTAGTAATAAATTACTACGCTGATTGGAATCAGCATAGTTCTGGGAGTGGTTGGATGGATTCAGTGAAGACCAAAGCTCCATCCCAAGTATGAGTGGCAGTACCTAAAAGGATTGTAGCCTGTTTGGGATAAAAGAGAAGGGCAGACTTGTTGCTTCTCCTGCTGCTGCCCACTGTCCTTTGCTTGGGAGGCCATGCACAAGTTCTCTTCTGCCATGGCTTTCTGCCATACCTCTCTTCTTTGGAAACAGACTACTGTGGATCTCTACAAACTGTGAGCTTAAATAAAACTTTCCCCCTTCAATTTTATGTGTCAAATATTTTGTCTCAGCAGCAAAAGTGTAACTAAGACACTGATGATCCCTAATTTAGGGGAGAATGTAGAATCATATCCTACTCATAGCTGGTGGATATATAAAATAAAATGGTACAACCCCTTTGGAAATTATTTGAGCAGTTTGCTTACGAAGGTCAATGTAGTTCAATGAAGCTGATCTTCAGAGAAGCTTGGTATATTTGTAAGATATAATCCAAGTCCTCTGGGAGGCTGAGGCAGGAGTATTGCACTGAGGTTTAAGTAAGCCTGGACAACTTAGCAATTTAGTGATACTGTCTCAGAACAAAAATGGGCTAGAGTTATACCTCAGTGTGATATCCCTGTGATGAATCCCTGGTGCCATAAATTATATTTTTGTGTTCCTGGATACTGGACAGCAACTCAGTTTTTCACTAAGTATCACTAGAGGCCATTAGGACTTTCCAAATGACACAGCTTAGTTTTGCACAAACAACTCTTTCTGTGCAGTTATATTTTATTGTTTTTGTGAATACTATTTACATTTTATAACCATAACTATATGCAGAGGTGGCTAGCAATATATTTGGGAAGAAAAATGAATCATCTGAAGCATACAATTCAACTATGACTAGAGAACACATTTATCCCAATAGAAACAGGGTAACATCAGATCTACCTTATTTAGGCTTTACCGATAAATAACCACAACTGAAATGTGAACACATCCTAGGCATAGTCTGTGTTTTTCAGTGTGCCAAGTGATAGCTATGTTTTAAAAATGGAAATGATAGCCTCACTTAACATCATTAGTTTCCTAAAAGCTTGGTCAAGAAAGCTAAAAAGTGTCCAGGCAGCTACTGACAATCTGTAGCAAGGAAATTTAGTAGATCACTGTGTTGCAATGTTTTAGGTATTCAGGTACACATCTACAGAAGAACTTTTGTCTCTATGTAGGGAAGTGGCTTTGGAAAAACAAGATTAAGCTTAAATTTTCTTATGACTCAGGAAAACTTCTTTATAAAATATATCATCGTTATTCCTGAGTAAATATTAAACAAGATGCCAGGCAAATCTTGTAAAAAAAATTGCAAATACAAAGACTTATGACTCTTTGTATGCATGTTAATGAATTATATTTATGTTAATTAACTTTTTATGCAAAAGAAAATCAAAGTTTCTCGTGTTTTTTCCAGCTTATTTTATTTTAAAGAGATAAAAACAATAATACAAAAATTCAAAACAAGATAGAGTAGGGTAACAATAGTTAGTATTTCTTGATGATAGCCATTTTTCTAGGGTGAGATAAAATGTCAGTGTTGTTTTAATTTGCATTTCTTAAATGACCAGTGATGTTGAACATTTTTCCTTTTTTTCCATTAACTTTATTGAAAGTCAATAGTTACATATCATATTAAAAATTGTAGACAAATATTGAAATGTGAAAGACATAAAATGTAGAGGAATGGAGAAATACTCCTAAAATGAATACATAACATGAGATTAACAGTAGATTTCACATTGTAAATAAATTATTTACAAATTTGAATGAATATAACAATAAAATTGTCTAAAATAAAAATGAAGAAGAAAGAATTTACAGATTAGTCACATAATAGTTTACTCTCTGCCAAAATCAAGAAACCTATATTCATATAACTAGAATTCTTAAAGTAGAAAGGGGTAGGCAGTGAATATTGAAAAATTTAAAATTTCTAAATTTAGTTGAAGTTATAATACATTTCCAAGAAAAATGAACCTTTTGTACAAGAAATATGAATAAAATCATTCCAAGATGCACAAAAATGAAATTGTTGAAAATTAATTATAAAGAAAAAAATCTATAAACAGTATACATAAAATAAAATATTAGCTATGGATGAGCAAAATTAAATAGCATCTTATTCCACATTAGAAAAAAAAGAGCAAGTGGGTAAGAAACTATACTAATTAATTCAAAAGACTGAAAAAAATCAATCTGTCCTCATTAAATTTTATACTTGGCCAACATACTTTTGAAAACAAAAAGTAAAATATTTTATTAAAAATATTCTAACATCTCCACATGTTGCATACAGGAAATAACAAAGACCATAATACAGAAGGCCAGAGAAGTTGATATATGTTCCTGGATAAAGAATAAAGATATCTCAAAATGGTGTTATGCAAGACTATGCTAAAGATAATTATATTAGAAGAACCCACTTAAAAGATCATTTGAAGATTTCTGCAAAACAGTTACCAATCTTATGTCAGGTTACATACATATTTTTTTCGCATATATGTGTGTATGTGTGTGTATCAAAGACAAGGAAGAGCTAATATAAAGTCAGTGGAAAGTGGAAATGTACTCTTAAAAAATTTTACTGCAAATATACTTTTTAAAGTTTCTTTTTTTAAATATTTTTTTAGAATTTTTTATTTTTATTTTTTTTTCTTGTTTCAGAACCTTTGTTTGTTTATTTACTCATTTTTATGGCTGGCTCAGCATGCCCTGAGGGCAGGGCTGGCGCAGCATGTGGTGCTGGTCGAACCGCAGTCCCTGAAGCCACCCAAGCTTTCCCAAGCAGGCGCTTTAGACCACTGAGCCATCCTGCCGGGCCCCTAAAGTTTCTAATACTAGGAGAAAATATCGCACTGTGTCTTATAAATAGAGTGTAAGTCAAACATACAGTATAAATGATAAAATAAAACATTAAACAATATTCAGAAAATCAATTAAATATTAATTAATTTGAAATTAAATTAAATATTTGAAAACAATATTCAAAATTAAAATGAAATCGTAAGTCCAGCTTAGAGGCCAGAATGTTGTGTATCATATGTATGAATCTGTGATCAATTCAGAGTCCCCATATAGTATTTGAATAGGTTAATATATACAAAAATATCAACTAAGAGAAAGTTTTCATGATAGTAAAGAACTACTAAGAATGAAACAACATGAATACTGAAATGGCAAGTATATGACCATCATTTATAACAATTTGAGAATAGAATATTGCACAAAGTCCTAGTATTTTGTGGATGTGTACAGTGTTCATGATGGTTACTGTTGGACAGATGTCACCTGTGGGACTGAGCTACTGCTATTCCTTGATATCCACCCTGTAGACCCAGACAGAATCACAACCCACAGGGTGCAGGAGAAGCTCATTTGTAGAATATGCTGATGGAAATATTTTGCTGCTGTATGCAAAAGAATAGTTGGAAGACTGCTGTTGTATATCTCCTTTTCTCATCTGTTTAATTGTTTTCCCTATTCAGGCAGTTCTGTCCATTCTCATTCATGGAATTGCGGTCATCTTGGTCCTTCTCTAAAATTTTTTTTAATAGTCTGTGTAGGATTGGCTTTGGCATTATGAAATTATTTAGCTTTCTTTGTCATGGGAGTGTTTCACTTCTTTATCAAATTTGAAAGAGAGTTTTTCAAGGTATACCTAGCTGGGCTGGAGTTTGTTTTCATGGAGAACATGAAGTACTCTGCTCTATGCTATTCTTGAATTGATGATTTATGAAGAAAAATCTGCTGTTATTCTGATGGATTTTCCTTTAAATGTGATCTTTTTCTTTTCTCTAGATGCTTTTATTATACTGTTCCTGTGCTGAATTTCTGGGATCTTGGTTTTTATATGTCTGGTTGTGGTTTTAATTGGGTTGATGTTATTTGGAGTTCCATATGCTTCAGTTACCTGAATGTCAGATTGTTTCCCCATATTTGGGAAGCTATCTGCTATTACTTCTGTCCATATCCTTTTTTATATTATTTGTATTGACTCCTTCTTTCTCGTTGATGTCTATTATTCCTATGTTGTTCACTTTTGCATGATCTTGTAGATGTTCAATTGCTGTTTTCCTGCATCCTAATTGTTTTTAGGAGATCTTTTCTTATCTTTTCACTAATTATAATGGTTTGTTCCAGGACTGAAAGTTTATTTTCACTCTCATTCAAATAGTTTTGCCAGCTTGTGATTGAGGTTTCAATTTCCTGTTTAACACTTTGAATTTGCTTCATGCATTCTATTTCTTTACTGTAATACTCTTTCATGGATTCCATCATTTTTCTGTTATCCTCTTTTTCATCAGTGTCTTCTTTAGAAGAAACTATTACTTCTTATAGTTATAATTTCTTTTTTTTTTTTTTTTACTTCAGAAATTCTTTCTTTTTTTGTACTTTTTTAAGGGAAGGGTCTACAGGGACAAGGTATTCAGGGTCACACTAGTAGAGTGGACTTGTAATGCTCTGCCTGTTTATAGCCTCCAAAAAGCTGGGATTACAAGTGTGCACCACCACGCCCAGTCTCAGTTGCCCTCTCAGCGCACCTCAGGGATCGGGCTGGCATGGAAAGCCTTGGGATCAAACTCCTGGCCCATGCGTCTGCTTGCAGGTGCTTTAATCAATTGAGCTACTAGGTTAGCCCTCAGAAATGATTTCTGATCTGCTTCCTCTATACCTTCCTGTAGTTGTTTCTTTACTTCAGACACTATTATTTCAGAGATTTCAGGTGTGTGATATCCAGTTTCTCCTATGCTATTGTCTCTTATATTTGTTCTATGTGGGCATGGAACATGAGAATACATTTTGCTCCTTCTCTTTGTCATTTTGTATAGCCCTGCCTTCTGACCTTTGGTGTAGAACTTTGGTAGAGTTCTTACCTTACCACTAGGTCTGTATCTACCAAGTTCAAAGTCATCCAGGAGGGTGTGGCTTGGGTCTGGCTGATGAGCTCCCTTTCTTCCTGCTTCAGCCCTTGGAGGTGAACCCGCTGTGCCACTCTGGCAAGATGTTCTGCTCCTGGATCAGCTGGCTGGGTCTCTTGTATGGCCTCTCTGTAGGGAGTGTGCGGCAGGGTTCCACACTGGGCCTCTCTGATGGATGAAGATCCACCTCAAATGCTGGACCTGGATGTTGGGTCAAATAATTTTCCTGTGGACCCTGGGTGGCCCCACTCACATGCTGGGCCTGGGTGCTGGGTTGAATCTCTTGTATGTTTTTGACAAACATTAAGTCACATGTTGGAGCTAAATTTCCATAAGGAAGGAGTAATCACACTTTTTGATCTTTTAATAAAGATGGCTCCTTTGCCTCCATGAAAAATGTTCTTGAGATTTGTAATCTCAAGTTTTCTGAAAGAATTGATAAAACAAAGTGTAAGGGGAGATAGTCTTTCTTTCTTTTTCAGTGATGAAATTCAATTTATTTCTTTAGATTTGTGTTGACCCTTACAATATTCTCTTTCTGTTAGTATCTTTCATAAAAGTAGTGTGCTAGTTCTCTACATGTCTACCTTTCTCTAAGCAGTTAGTAGTCTAGATATCTGGCATGTCCACAGTAAATCACAAAACAAAGCAATTATCAGGATTACAGAAGGTTAAATTAAAAATAAGAACAATATCCTCCTTGGGAGAAATCTTTTTGTATAATATACCAATGACGGATAGTTAAAACAGCTTTGTTAAGCAGCACATAATGTTTTTGTGTTAATTTTCCAAACAATTGATGTCTTTATTATTCCTGTTTACAAATGATTTACTATTTGTAATAATACTTTGATAAATATGAAGTATCACTTCATAATTCTTAAAGGAAATCTTATATCTAGAGTATTAATCTAAAAATTTTAACTGCTTTTATTGTAAAGTCCAATAAATGTCTTCTTAATCTTCATCAGTCTCATGAGAAGTAACAGTGCATTTATAGGATAAATTAGGCCCTTCAGTAGCTATTTAACTGTACCAAATACAATACTCTTTTCTATATGCTAAACACAAAGACGCCCATTGAAAGGCATGGATTAAATTTCAAGACTTCAGTATACACAGATTTGGTAGTTTGATGCCTTAAGTACAAACTCAACTTAGGGTCCAAACCAGTAATTATACTATAATAACAATGAACTATCTGCATAAATAGGCATATCCATCTTTGCTCTTCTGCCATGCTAGCATTAGAGAACACTTATAACCCAAAATTAACAGAGTAACATTAGATCTACCTTGTTTGGTCTCTACCTACAAATAATTAGATTTATCTTTATCTGTTAATTAGATGTTTTTCTTTTTTATACCATTATTATAATCAAACCATTTAACATATTTTTTTTGTGTCAAACATGGGGCTTACATTTCTGGAAACAGATTCGTTAATTTTACATTAACATTGCTAAATTAATAACTAACATAGTCACACTTTTATTTTGTCAATAATCATTACTATTGGATCTATGAATTCAAGCTCTATCTATAATGGAAATGTTATGTAGAGCAGATTCAAAACACAACTATAGGAACTATTATTGGGAATAAAGATGGAAAGGAAAAAGTGGTGTAACAAATAATGTTTATTTTCTAGTAAAACGTGAATCTTATAGTAACTGAAATAACCATTGAACAGGAAAATAATTCGGCCATAATAACTGTGCTTACAGGACTATTTCCTTTCATGTAGGCTGAGTAATAATGGGTCACTCCAAAAAAGTAAGCTTTAAGTTATTTGTAGAAATACCATTCTAAGTCTGAGTGGCTGGCTTTGCTTGGAAAGCATAAATTCATTTTTTTAACTTGATACCAATATAAGTGATCATAAGCAGCATTTCCCCACATATAAAAACACTTCTACAAAGCACTGTACATGATTCCAAAGTAAATCCTGAGGGGATTTGACTGACCTTGGGAGATACAAAAGTTACATGTTTTGTTATACAGGTCTTGCTTTAACTTGTCCTTAACCAGCCAGCAGAAAAGCTTAACCACGAGGCATAAAACATAAAGCTACATTAGAATGCTGAGCTGTAAAAGGCTTAAATCAAGAGCTTCCAACATTGCCAGTTTTACCAATAACCCACTGTGATTATCAAACATTAGATTATGTATACAACTACATTCTCTTAGTTCAGTGAGAAGAAATTTGGTTGCACCAATAATGATTAGAAAAATTATAATGTCTATACCCTGTGCTATGTATAACTAATAGGAGAACAACAGTATGCAGTGTACCAAATTTTGGAAATGTACTACAATGTTTTGAAACTGTCACATTGTTATTTCTTATTAAAAGTAATAAAAATAAGGGGCTGGGGAGATAGCTTCGAGGTACCAATACCTGCCTGGCAAGTGCAAGGTCATGAGTTTGAACCCCAGGCCTCCAAGAAAAAAAGTAATAAAAATGAAAAAAACTCATATATATATATATATATATATATATATATATATATATATATATATATGTGTGTGTGTGTGTGTGTGTGTGTGTGTGTAATCAGGTTATCTTCATGCTCTTGGTCTGAAACTATTCGTCTGCCCCAGTCTCACCAAATTTCTGGCACTTCAAGGCACATATCTCCGTATGTGGCTTACTTATTCACTTTTGTGGCCTCTCTTAGAGGTATGGAGTGGATCACGGTAGAGCAGGAGTTCTAGTGTCTTGAAATCTCTAGTAACTGTGAGCTAAATAAACCTTCCCTTGTGTGTTCAGTATTTGTCCCAGCAATGGGAGAAGAGTAACTAATACAGTATGGATGACAGATTTCTTCCAGTAAGTCCCTTGAGGTCCTTTTAACTTTATATCTGAAGATTCTAGGAAAGATGGTATCTCATCTTTCCCATCCTGGTCCAAAACTCCTGGCTTGAAGTAGGCATGCTTTATTTTCCCAAGTAGCAGGGAATACAGATATATAAATCAGCATTTCTTCCTGGTGTATGATAACTTAATGTTCAAATATTGTGTAATTCCTAGATGACAGCGAATGCAAAACATTTTCAAGTGTTCAACTCAGTAAGTCATGGGGTCTTCAAAGTGGGGATTATGAGCATTTAGAGAGCCATTACCACTCTCTGAATATAAAATTTTAGAGAAAAGAAGATTGAAGGCTATTCAAACATCATATATATCATAGCTGGATAAAATTTCCTACCTTTAATAGGCATTAATTCTATGAATATTAACTGACATCAGCTATCTGTTAAATTTGTTGGGGAAAATATTTTCGTGTTTACTTTGGGAGCGGCCTGTAAATAATTCTGCTGACAAGTAAGTCTTTCTTAATATACACTGTCTTGGCATTCCCATGCTTCTCTTTCAGTTAGGATGAGAGAAGATTGTGACTCTGGTAGCACGTGTGAGAAGTGGCAGATGATGGCCAAACGTGGTAGCTGCCCAACTCCTTCCAAGATAACTGCCCCCTCATAGTCTGGAATTTGTGGATGGATTTTGGTGGCTGCTTCATTCCTATTTACCCTTATATCTTTTTCAATATTGACATGGATATGCATACACACTATAAAGGAGTATGAAAAGATTTTAGACTGGGTCACATCTTATAAGGAGGCACCAAAGGACCTACGCTGTTTTCATTCCACCTTGCACTGACAGCTTCATCAAAGAGGACATAATCATTTCTTTTGAGATGCGTCATCAGGGGATCCTCACTAAAGATTGAATGATGATCAACATGGTTGATGTCATCTATTGCCACATGCTCAATACAAACCTGACTGAGGCAGATATCAGTGAAGGTTCAACAACACATCCTTTTGCACAAACATCTCTCAGGGATGTTCTTGGTACCAAAAAGCTTTCCCAGATATTCTCTGACAGGAAGAAATTGCACATGACATACACTGATGGCAGTGATGAATTGGGAATAAAGGTGGAGGGTGTGAAAATTAAGCATGTAAAGTTCTCCTTGCCGGTCTAGAGACCTGTGGTGGCAGAGGCAGAAGCATTCCCAAAGGCCTGAACCAATGTTACTGCTGTTGAAGGAGAAGGAAATACATCCAGAACTCTGAAAGAAGCCTCCTTTGTTTTCACTGACTCTCCTACTGGCCTTCAGCTTCTGTACCTTCAGGTACTGACCATCATTGCTGCTGAGAAAATCTGCACAGATGTCTTCCTTCTGCCCATAGATATGTTGTGAGGTATCATGGAAGCAAAACACTGAGCCATGAAAGCTGGTGACAAGATGAGCTGTACAGGGCTGGCAAGATAGTTCAGTGGTCTAAAGCACCTGGTTAGGCAAGCTTAGGCAACTGCAGGGACTGTAGTTGGATGCCCAGCGCCACATGCTGTACCAGCCCCATCCGCAGGGCAGGCTGAGCCTGCCATAACACATATAAATAAGTAAACAAACAAACAAACAAACAAATAAATAAATAGAGTTGTTTTTTTTTAAAGGATGAGTTGTATAGGTCCAAGAATAAAGTAATGGATGGAAGTAACCTGCAGCTGAGGGCAGGGCAGGGCACCCTGAATCTCCTCCTTCCCTGGCCTTTTCTCTGTGTTGAATGTGGAATTCTTAGAATGAGTAGTAAGCATACAAACAGATGGAAGCATTGTTAGCTTATAAATACTGAAATAAATTGGTCATTTATATAAAATAATTTCTTGCTCTTTAAAATATTTAAGGATTTATATCTTAGATCATTGTGTAATAGGTCTAATCACTATTTTTTTACTTCTATGGAGACATTCTGAAGTAATGACAGGGGAAGAGATAGGCCTCTTTCTGATTATTCTTTCCTTTTTTTTTTTTTTTTTTGAGGAACTGGGGATTGAACTCAGGCACTTACTTT
>PVJA010010596.1:0-56190 GCA_004027025.1 Myocastor coypus | reverse complement strand
TTTACCCGAGTTCCTTAGCTTTTCTAAAAGTATTTTTGAACATAGATTTGTTTTTCTAGTTGATTATTCTATGATATGAATACTGAAAACTCTATGACCTTGTGGACAGCATGCCTCTATCATTATTAGCAATATGAAGAACAGATCTCAAATATGGATATTTTGTAGTATAAAAATGGATATGTATGGCCAGACAGATAGCTCAGTGGTCTAAAGTGTCTGCTTAGGCAAGCTTAGTGAACTGCAGGGACTGCAGTTCAATCCCTGGCACCACATGCTGTGCCAGCCCCATTCCCAGGGCAGGCTGAGCTGGCCATAATATAAATTAATTAATTAATTAATTAACTAATTAATTTTTAAAAATAGATATATAGTCTTATCTGATTTTGTATTTCTTTTTCTGCATTTAGGGCGGGGTTTTGAGGGTGTTCGGGATCTTGCTACATAGATCAGACTCATAGTGATTTTCCTGAGTATAGTCTCCCAAGTGCTGGAATTACAGGCACATACCACCATGCCTAGTGTCAATGGCCCATCTCAGCATGCTCAGGGGGTGGGGCCAGCAAGGCAAACCTGGGGATAGAACTCCAGGCCCTGGTGTCTGCGCAAAGAGGCACTTTAATCACTGAGCTCTTTGTCCAACCCTTGATTTTATAATTTTTAATGGGCTAAGAAATCATCTATGGTAAAACCAATATTTTTTCGAGAAAAAAAAAGCTTACTCATGATCAAATTTGCTGTCAGCAAGCTTCAAACTTATAATTCATGAGAATTATGAAGGAACAAATATCATAATGGGGTAAAAAGGTTTTGAGCTTATTAGTAAAATGAGTAATTTTAGAAAATTTGACTCAGATGATTAAAAGATAAAGCAATAAAATGTGTAAGATCTCACACATAGCAAGTACAAAAACTAACAACTAGTAAGCAAAACTGTTGTAACACTCCTCTATATCAATCATGTGCTTTAAAAAGCATATCCTAATGATTGTTAAATGATAAAGTTATAGCCTATTAAATAAGTAATACTGTATTAAACTATATAGAACAATTTGCATCTAAATGTCATCATAATGTAAGGCCTTCACTGCTTCTCTAAACCTAGAAAATCATGATTATAGTTCAAAATTTACACAGCTGATTGGCAAGTATTTTGAAGATTTAGCACTTACTAAATGTACCAAATTATTTTCCAACTTTAATTTGAAGAAAGTTGTTATTCACTCATCCATGAAGCTCCACTCAGCATTAAGATGGTAGAGATCCATTTTGCCCAAGATTCCTGGATATACTATGATCAAATTTAATGTTTATTTTATTTTAGTAGTATTTTAAATGTCACGTTATATTTAGATCTGTAACGTGCCTATTTTGGAAACAACCTACATGCCCATCAACTAAGGAATGAATAAAAGAAATGTAGCACTTTTATGCAATAAAGTATCACTCATCTATGAAAAGATAAACTTGAGACTTTTATAGATAAATGGATGCAACTAGAGCCTGTATTCATAAGTGAAATAAATCAGATCGGCATGAGTAAACATCATATTGTCTCTGTAATTCAGGAACCTGAAAGAGTGGATAAATTCTGAATGATACATTGTTGTGAAATGAAAAGAAAGTGTGTAAAGGGAAGGAATGACTGGGATGAGGGAAAGAAGAAAAGAGGAGAAAAAAATGTATGTGTGTGTACATATGATAAATTGAATCACTGTATGTCAGATTTCTGCTGGTGTATTAAAAGAAGCAATTAATACTTATTTTTCTCTCTCCTATTTATTTATTCAGTTATGCTAATTTTATGTTTATATCTGGTTATCTGAACAACTATTTTGAATATAACCATATGCAATGTAATAATCATTGAGTTTTTCTCATTTTGTTTAGTGAAATTCTGCACCATATAGAATGAGTGTTTTTTTTTTTTTTTTTACTATTTTTTATTCTGTTTTAAAAATGTATTACAATTTGTTTGGTCTCGCTATAGAATTTGTAGTTTATTATTATAATAGTTAATGTTTATGGATAGTAATGATACTATGTGCCCATCTCTAATTTAAATTAAGATCATATTTTTAAATACTTCAAAACCAAGTACTTTTAACAATTATGGCCTTCCTTTAATAATTTAGTACACCTAATTTTAAGAAGAATAATAGTCTTAGAATCAAGAATCACACCCTTACCTCAGCAACAGGGGAATCAATACTCATATTTTTAACTAATTTGCCTAAGTTTTGTGAATACCCTCATATTCACTGCTTTTCAAATGTAAATAAACAGACTTGGACATCCAAAGATATTTGTCAAACTGTGATTGAAGTCAAATTTGTCATGCTCTCTATGCATAAACTTCAAAAAAAACCATAAATGTTTGCTAAATTGATGATTTACTCAACCTTTGCTTTTCCAGAAATTTTAGTACATAAAGGAAACAACACTGATCATTAGTGTTTCATTTTTATTTGAAGAGTACATATCTACAAACCTTGTATGCTAAACTATGGTAACTGTGATGACACACTTGGAAAAAAATATTACCAGAAATTTTCTCAGGACAATAGAAAATGGGAAATTTAAAATGTGCAATGGGGTCCCAGCAGGATGGCTCAGTGGTCTAAAACGCCTGCTTAACAAAGCTGGGGAGGCTTCAGGGACCGCGGTTCGATCCCCGGCACCACATGTTGCGGCAGCCCTGCCCTCAGGGCAGGCTGAGACGGCCATAAAAATAAATAAATAAATAAATAAATAAATAAATAAATAAATAAATAAACAAACAAACAAACAAATGAAAGCTCTGAAACAGGAAAAAAATAAAACTTAAAAAAAAAGATGTGCAGTGGCATGTTTATATGGTGAAAAACAAAACATATTCAGCAAATGACCAACAAAATCAAATGTAAATAGTGAGTGAATATGAGGTGATTCTGATTCTCTTATATTTAATCTGGCTTTGTGGACTAATATGTAATGTGTTTTAGACAAAATACCATGCTGCCGAAAAGTACGTGTACTCTGTAGATGTCTGTTAAATCCAAATGTTCAAAAATGTGGTTCAGCTCTGTTATTTCTTTATTGTGTGTGTGTGTGTGTGTATGTGTGTGTGTGCATGTGTGTGTGTTTGTTTGTTTGTTTGTTTGTTTGTTTACTTGAGCTCCCTTTGTAAATGTGAGTTATTTAGAACACACTATGATTATGTTAGTATATTTGGCAGTATTTGCTTTAAGGAGACAGGAGCTCCATTTTTCTGTGCATGAATAACTGTATGCTTTATCACTCATTTCTTGTTGGTTGTTCCTTTAACTACTATGTAGTGGTTTTCTTCTTGGCCTCTAATCAGTTTTGCCTCAAAGTCTATGCTCTCTGAGATCTTAATTGCTACTCACACTTATTTTGGGGGTCCTGGGGTATGAATTATGGTTTCCATTCTTTGAATGTGAGTATATGACTAGCTCTTCTAGTTAGATGAGTCTCTTGAATGCAACAGACTGTTGAATTCTGTTGCTTGATTCAAACTTTCAATCTGCATCCCTTCACTGGTCAGTGGGGCCCATAATGTTGAGAGATGTCCCTGGGAGGTGGGGCTTCACTGCTGTGGCTGCGCCTTCCCTTTCTCTAACAGTGGCTTCTTTGTTCTTCTTTGCCTGTCTTTTATTGCCATTATTACTGTTTTGGTTATCCATTGTGTTGCCCGGTGTTATCGTTCCATCTTAGCTTTCTGCTTTATTATCCCAAAATTGTCATTTCTGATTAAGGTGTTCTTGAATATCTTCTTGAGTTCTAGTTTAGTATTCACAAATGTCCTGAATTGTTCTTTATTATGAAATGTCCTTAAATTCTCCACCTGTTTACAAGGAAAGCTTTGATGGCTATGATAATATGGGATGGAAGTTGTTTGTTCTTAGACCTTGAATACTTCACTTTTGGGCCTTAAGTTTTGTGTTGAGAAGTCTTCAGCAACTAATAAATTTACCTTCATATGTGATTTGTTTTACCTGGACTGCTTTTAAATTTTGTTTATTTTTAATTGTTGGACATTTGGAAATTTAGTTATGCAATGTCTTGGTGCATGAGATATTGCTATGGGCCCACGGCCACTTGTTGGGCTCATGGGAGAGATTATTATGGCCTCTAGGTATTTAGTTGGGCTTATGCAGGACATTGCTATTGGATCAAGCCCCTCATCTGGATTCTTTTAGTCTTTATTGTGTGGAAGGCTGTCCTGAACCTTTCGTATATGACTCTTTGGGTCACTATTATAAAGTAATCCTTTATAGCTCAAGTGGCTACCCTGGAGATCTACAGGGTGGTGCAGCATGGCCATAGCTTGTGGGTTGCACCTGACCAAGGAGGCCCACAAACAGGTAGGTGTCTTCATGCATTCTTTTTATTATTATTTATTATATTAAATGTATTTAGTACAGGGTCTGTAGGGTCTCACTACACAGATCAGACTTGAACTCACAGTGATTCTCCTGTTCTCAGCCTCCCAAGCTCTGGGGGTACAGGTGCATGCCACCATGCCCAGTCTCAGTCACTGTCACTGTCTTAGCACACCCCAGGGACAGGACCAGCATGACACCCTGAGAATAGAACCCTGACCCCTGTATCTACCTAAGAAGGCACTTTAATTTGCTGAGCTATCTGGCTGGCTCAGGTAGATGTCATCAGACAAATATGGCTAAGGAATTCCTATATAGATTTTGACTAAAGAGAAGCGTATACCTGAGTCAACTCTTGCACAAGGACTCTCCCAGTTGGCAGAATTGACCTCCCTTTGGGCCCCACTGGACATCTCTAATCCAGACCCTCCACCCAAGGACGGTGAGATGGAAACAGATAAGCCGGAAAAGAAAGAAGTCCCTGAGTGTGGCCTTCTCCCTGGGAATGAGAAACTCCTGGCCCTGCTTACTCTGGTTAGGCCAGAAGTACAGACTCTCAAAGAGAAGTGCATTCTGGTTTTTGATCCCCAAGACTGAGGATGGAAATGATTTTGGAGTAGTAATCTAGGAGAAAGTTTAGGAAAGGGTGAATGCAGTAAGGACCAAAATAAAAGCCTTGCAAACAACCATTTCTGTGTGCTTCTCAGAACACGGGGACGCTGTGGCCAAGGCCTCTAAGGAGACCCATGTAATGGATTACCGGGCCCTGGTGCATAAGAGAGACGAGGAAGCCTGTGGGAATCCCAGAGCCATGGTGCTGGAGGTGAGGAATGTTTGTGCAGAATTTTATCATATCAGCAGCAACAACCTGGAGAAAATTGTTCACTCAGGGGGTGAACAGAAGCCATCTATGTATTGAACCCAAGACTAGAAAACAACAACAACAAAAAAGACCTGTTACTTGTAAAAAAAAAAAAATGCTATAAATTATGTTTCTTGTATTAAATTGTTTCCCTTGTAAATCCTGACAACACCAAATAGCAGTTACCAAAATACCAATAACAAAAGCTACAGGGACTGTGATGAAAAAGGAACCTATCTGCATTGTTGATGGGAATGTAAAGTGGAACAACAGTATGGAACTAGTGTGGACATTTCTCAAATAATTGACTTTACAAATTCCGTGGAATCCAGATGTGCCTGTTCTAGGTATCTTCCATAAAGAGTTAAATGGATTATACTAAAGTAATATGTTCAGACCACTACTCATAGGAGCATGATCCATAATAACTAAATGCTGGAAGCAAAGTGCATGTCTACCAACCAGTGAATAGGTAAAGAACATAGGGCATCTGTGCATAATGGAATACTACTCAGCTATAAAGATACATTTGTAGGAAAACAGGTGCATCTGGAAAATATAATCTTTTTTTTTTTTTTTTTTTTTTTTTTTGTGGCCCAGGCTGGTCTCGAACTCACATTGATTCTCCTGCCTCAGCCTTCCAAGTGCTGGGATTAGAGGCGTGCGCCACCACGCCCGGCTGGAAAATATAATCTTAAGTGAAATGAATCAGGAAATAAGGTTAAGTGGCATCTGGTACCCTTTATCATCTCAGGGAAAGTACAAAGAGCATAGAAAAAGAAAGGGTGGCTAGAGGGAAATGATCAGATCTGTCGTGAGTGGGAAGGGGTGCAGGAGACAGCCGGTTAGTGGAGGGGAAAGCAAGAAGTAAGATAGGCCATGTAAGAAGCCTAAGAACTGCAATAAATGCAAATGTCACATATCCTAAACATGAGTCAAGAATGATAAAAATAATAGAAATGAAATGTGACTTAGAGGTGGAGGGAACAAAGTGAGCAGAAAGGGGAGAAAGGTTTAAAAAAACAGCTGTAATGTGTCTGCTATTTACCAGACTACAGCCATGTAAACTTTGTGAACAGCAAACATGTTGTAATAAAATACAATGGAAAATGGAAACAATGGAAAAGGCTAGGTAAATGAGGTAGAGAAAGCCTTGGAAAATATTTTATTAGTATTGTTTTTCAGTTTACTATCTTTTATTCAATTAAAAAATAACTTTTAAGTACAAAAATTTTATTGAAGGGGGTTCTCTGATTACATTAAAAGCTTTTAAAAAAGAATTAGCTGACAAACTGAGCCAGGAATAGTACAGAGTCAACTGGGTCAGGCTGTTGCTTCGAAGTTTAGTCACTTTATGCCATAAAAGAGAAATGAAGCAAAAGTTTATCAAAGATCATATTCCAGAGGAAGTGGAAATGTGATATGTTTCATTTTTTCTGTTTCCGGATGAGAATATTTTGACAGAATAATGTAATTTGGATCACCCCATAACATACATTATTTATATAAAAGCAAGATAATTAATTAGCTTTGGAAACAAATTGACATAGATCCATTCATAATAACAGGAAAACAGTATAAATGAAGTGGATGAAAAGAAATGAAAACAAATATAAGGTAAAGATGATATAAAAATATGAAGTCCATGAAGATTTGTGGCCCAAGTACCTGCCTGGCAAGTGCAAGGTCCTGAGTTTGATCCCCAGTTCTGCAAAAACAAAACAAAACAAAAATCAATACTTTACAGTGTTTGTTTTATTTATCTTTTTTTAATTATGCAGAACATATTTATTGAGAGAAAGAAAGCTTCTGTCCAAGAGAAGGGCAAGAGTAGGGGCCCCGAGTGGGTAGTCCCCACAATGTTTCAAATAATTTATATTTTTTTCAAGGTTTTACATATATAAAAGTAAGTTTGACACAAAAGAAGCTGACTGAAATTTCCATAAGAGATATATTTATTTAGGAACTGTGTCATCATCTTTTCTTACATACATGGTGTGAACACTTGCTGATTTCAGGACAACGCTAGGTACTTCTCTAAAGATGTATCCTTCATCAGCCGGGAGTGGTGGCTCACGCCTGTAATCCCAGCACTCGGGAGGCTGAGGCAGGAGGATTGGTGCGAGTTCGAGACCAGCCTGGGCTACAAAAGTGAGCTCAGGACCAGCCTCAACTGCATAGCGAGACCCTGTCTCAAAAAGACAAAAAAAAAAAAAAAAAAAAAAGATGTATCCTTCATCTTTGTAAACAAAAGGGTGATGGCTTTCAGGTTCTACTTTCTTCAGGGCTGAAATTATCTCTCTTTTTTTTGTTTCAACTGAAATAGAAGAGTTGGGAGTTTTTAGAAATATGAAGACAATATAAAGAATATGAAGATCATATAAAGACAGTCTAGTTTAAGACACTAAGTAGATGAACCTTTCATTTAACACATTTTCTTGCCTGATTGACACAATTCATTAGTCCTTCTAAGGTTCATGCCAATATTGTATTTAATATCTGCCTTTATTGTCACTTCTTAATACTTTCTGTGTTCTTGTTGATTACTGATTTCATATTCTCCTGTTTCTGTCATATAAAACAACAGTCCTAAGATCAAAGGTATGAGATCTTGGCTGATCACCTGACTGAATTTAACCTAACATGCTGAGACGCTGGTTCCTTTGACCAGAACACCTTAGAGTGATGAGTGCTGCATAAGTAGAGCACATGTGACAGTATAATAGAAAGCAGGGCATAACATGTGTCCATCCAACTATAGGGTCTATAGTCAACTATTGGTTCTCAAAGCACTGAGCAGGGCAGAGGCTGCACTTTACTACATAGCCATATACTTTAAATAAATTTATTTATTTTTAATTGATATGAAACTGTCTGTATTTGTAGTACATAATATGATGCTTTTATATAGATGTATACTGTGGGATGGTTTGGCCATACTGAATAACAGATTCCAATTAAATATAATTTTTGGTGTTGACATCTTTTAAAAGATACTTTTTTAGTAATGTTCAAGTATACCACATGTTTTTATCTACTATTGAGATACAATGTACTTTGGAATTCTTAAAATACTATAAATCTCCTATTATGGTTTGTGTCTAGTTGTTCCCACCAAAGCTTCATGCCATCATTGCGTTGGCTTCTAGAGTTCATGAATAATTCATGATCCAGTGCTGAGATTATGGGCGTGAGTGCTATACCTGCCCTGGTGTATGTACTCTGCATTACAATGCAAGAAAGGGAAGGAGACTTGCTAGCAGCTGCAGCCACTGCTCCTGCTATAGCTCTTTGCTGTTTTCTGCAGCCATGAGTGGCTGCCCTCTGCCATGTGCCATGTTGCCTAAAGCCAATTGAATATGGACTGAAAACTCCTGTCTTAGTTACTTTTTTACTCATTGCTGGAACAAATACCGGACACTCAAAATGAAGGAAGGAAAGGTTTATTTAGCTCACAGTTTGTGGAGGTTTCAGTCCATATTTGGCTGGCCCAAGGTTGAGTGGAACAGAGCAGAGAGCATCCAGTCCATGGTGGCAGAAGTACAATCACAACAGAGGCAACTGACCAACCAGAGGAGAATAACAGCCCTAGTCTGTCTCTCTGTCTCTCTTTAAATTACATCAGGCTCTCTGCCTTAGCCTATCCACCTCAGTCCACACCTATAATTCCCAGCAGTACTCAGACCCATAATTTCATCAGTATTAAAACATAATCCCAGTGACTCATGAGTCAAGTGTCAATCTATAGGAGTCTCTACCCCATGATTACACAAGGCTTTGGGGGTACAACTGGACATAAACCATAACACCGCCACTAACTGTGAGCTAAACAAACCTTTCTTTCCTTCATTTTGGGTGCCCTGTATTTTATCCCAGCAATGAGAGCAGAGTAACTGAGGCATCTCCTAAACTTCTTTCTTATGTCTAACTGAAATTTTAAAACCAACCTCTTAAAATAAGAGATGAATAATAAGAAATAGAGAGACGTTTTACAGAGGAAAAAGCATGCAAATAATGGGTATAGAAAAACGGGAATGGAAAGAGAATTAAGATCCATTTGTGTACATGTACCAACTCCCCCAGGAGGAAGAAAATCATTATCTCCTTCAGACATGTATCCATAAAAACAATGGAAAAAATGTAAATAATGTGTGACATGTGAATCTAAGAATCATTTCACATGTTCTTAAAAGAAATTACCCGAGAAATAGTTTCTAAAGTTCCCAGAGTCAAATGACATAACCAAGGGCATGGTACTATTGAGAGGAAGGGGGAGAGAAGTGCCTACTTCCTGTTGTAGTTCTGTTCATACTCTGGCTTGGGGTGGAGAACCGCTGGGACACCTGATCATTCAATCTTTCTGTGAATATTCTTTTATATATTAGGGTATTATAGAAAACCAGGGCAGGAGAATATTTTTAGAATATGAAATTATCTAGTCTTTCAATATGGGGTGAAAATTTTTATCTTAGAGCAATATGAGAAGAGAAATAAATTTGTTTTGGTACTGAGTTTGGAGACAATTGCTAGACTGCATGTTGCTGAAAGCTACACGATCTCTTCCTCAGTAGAAATTTGCTTTAGCTGCAGATGGAAATTGACAAGGCTAAGTTTCTGCTCATTTGGAATTAGCAGGAGAATGTTTCATGAGATTCTTATGGGCACCATGAATCAGTTTTGCCTCAAAATATAGTCTAGCTTTACCCCAAGATACACTGCTGAGTGCACGCACATGCATACCCACATAGAGCCTGTTAGTCTCAGAAAACAGAGCTGTGTTTACATCCTTGCAGCTATCCCTAAGTCACTAAGTTACTTGAGACTGATTACATCCTCAAAGTTTTCCATAATAGGGGAAAAGTGCTCATGCTATTTAGGGGTGTTTCAGGGTTGAAATGACTTAGCTTTTAAATTTTTTTCACTCACTGTGGGTATATGGTGCCACACTGTGCTGCTTCATCTGTGACGTGAAGCACCCATCTCCCTCATTTTCATATTCCTGCATAGCCAAGAACTACACGTAAAATTGCTTTAATCTGTCCATACGAAATCAATGCTCCATTGCCTTCTTCATTCTTTGCACTGCTTTCTGAACTTGACCAATCTCAATTGGCAGGGCCGTGGGGACAAAGCCGGATCCAGATGGTCAGTAGCACAGTGTTTTCCTTTCCATTTCCCTTGGCAATTACAGACTCCTCCAGGCTACAGAACAGCCCAGTGCATATTCTCTCTTCCTTACTGTCTGCCAACCTACAACTTCCAGATGTAGTCAGCTGGTGAGTTCTGCGCTGCAGGACAGCGTGGCACGTCTTGTTCTGATGCACGACTTATGGAGTTCTGAGGCAGTGAACTCACAAAGGGACTCAACAGCAACGCTAGATGTCCTCACTTTTCAAGCAAAAACATCTTAACGAATTCATTCAGCCTCACATTAGTGAAGATGGCTGGAAAAATTCTTCATCAAAACGTTAAAATAAAATAATTTCTGAAATGTTTCCTTGTCTGCTGCATGTTTCCAGAGCTTTGATTTTCTGATGAAGCACACCCTCCATGTGTTATGTGCTCAGATTGAACTGCAGCAGGAGAAGACACTTTTCGAGGAAGAGACCCAAATACACATAACTTGACATTATGACACCTTAGAAATGCTTTTAAAAAGTAATTATGCTTTGTGTTATTGTTTTGAAAGTAATTGTATTTTTTGCATCACCTTAAATGTTTTAAAAATAAAAGAGCAGAAATGCTACATTATTTTCTTTTATTAATGTCTACTCTTACCATTGAGATTGTGAGTCAGGAGATGGGGCACACAGAATGGTAAGTAGTTTATCAAAGATAGCTGTTATATGTCACTTAAAAACAAGGCATGTTCCGAAACAACATGACGCCAGTCAGTTTGTTCCTTGTGCAAACATCAGGCAGTAGGCTTACAAATCTTATCTCCAATGTTACTAGGCAATACAACTTTAAGAGATTGTTGTTATGTGTGTAGCCTGTCATTGACTGTCACCATGTGACGCATCACCATATTTGTTAAGTATAAGTTGTAAATTTTTCATTTAGGTATTCCTGATAAATCTTGTTTTAGGATTAAAAGTTCACCTCACTGCTACCTTGCAGATTAGATGGAAATACTAAAAGATGTGCGTAGGTGTGTGTGAGTTTGTGTGTGTGTGTGTGTGTGTGTGTGTGTGTGTGCTTATGTGCTTTCTGTCCTTATTTCTAAATTCTATGATAGCAAATTAATTCAGATTTAGTGTCATAAGACACTTACACCTAAAGTCTAACACAGGTATGTATTGACTGAATCCAAGAGTCTGGAGGGTGAGACTCTACCCACTGGCAGGTTGAATTCTGTTTCTCTCCAGGTGTGGGTCTGAAGCAACTGAAACCAAGCAGTCTTGTTTCATCAGCTGGGAACTGGCTATGTCCAGTAGATCCTTTCCCAGATTTTGCTTGGAATCTTCTACAATTTAGGACCAGCAAAATATGTAAAAATTGAATCTTATCCCATTTGAATGATCACTAACTTTTCCTTCTGCTATTTTTTTTTTTACCATATCTTTCTGGTAGCAGCTAGAGAAAATATTCCATTTGATGTCTCATGTGAGAAAATGCAGAGTCTTCAGATAATTCCAGATAATCTCTTTATTTTAAAGAATAAAATTTTGTACCACAAACCATGCCTGCCCTGCTCCTGGGATGTGCGGAGACTGTGACTGAGACTGGTTATAGCACTGCTTTCCTATAAGCCCAGTGCTTGGGAGGCTGGGAGTATCACTATGAGTCTTATCTACATAATGAGACCCTGTACACCCTGTACTAAATACATAAAAAAATAATTTAAAGAACATCTAATAAATCCCATCTTCCATGTTTCATAAATTCTTCAGTCTATTGATTTAATTACAGCTATCTGCATATGTTGCTATTTGACCTAATACCCCTCTCTCTCTCTTACCTCCTCCCATCAAGAAGTGGAAAGAAAATAAGGTGTTACAGTAACAAACGCTACAAAATTTTTCCATTGCTAGCTGTTCATTAATGTGATCCCAACTGTTAATTTGGTTAAGAGAATTTTCCTCCTCCTCATAGTCTTGTTTAAATGCTTCTTATATTTACCTCATTTGAGTCGTTGTGAAACTGATGATGTCATCACGCGTGTGCTTCTCCTGTGAGCCTAGATGGAAGGGCTGGTGTGTTTCAATCCAATTTTGTTTCTGTGGAACCGGTGCGCATCCTGTCTCTTATCAAAAACCTTCTCGAGACAGTTGCCCCAGGTCAGTGGGATCAAGCCAGGGCTGTCAGTCTGAGGGTGGGGTTTGTGGGAAGAGAGATAAGCATGCAGGGGAGGTAGCAGGAGGGGAAAGGAAGCTGGACTCTGTCCTCTGTGCGCCCAGCATGTGGGAAACAGCTGGGAGCAGTAATTTAACCTTTGTCATCACTGGCACTGGAAAAAGTACAACTGGTTTACGCAGAAAGGATTCCCAAATGGAGCTTTCACAAGGTCGTGCTGAACAACACTTGAAAAGAAATATAGCATTAATTAGTACCCAGCTGATTCCTTCTGCTGAAATCCCATGCTAAGCAAGTGATGATTAGAGAAAAACAAACAGAATACAATCACCAGGAAAATGGAGAGAAACTCCTTTATAATAGGAGAAAAACTCATTTATTTTCTTCAGATAGTCTTTATAAGTCAAAGAGAGAACTATGTGGGTGAAACGCAAGGCACTCCTTTAAAGAAAGACAAGATGGGCTAAGACCATCTGAAAGGCAGTTGCCCACCAGCAGAATGCTTATGAAAATTCGTCTAATTGGATGGCTATTACCGCTTCACGAAAATGCAACATCTCCATAATTATAAAGAAACTGATGCGTGTAGGGCATCCTATAAGCAGTGAGGTGGGCATGATTTTGGGGTCTAATCTTTGCTCAGTCAGTGTCAGTCAGAGAACAATGTCCACCGACCTGACAGGATTTATGCTTCCTTTAAATGCCTTACTCAGGGCAAAAAGGGAGATCTGTGCTATTAGCTGTGTACACTTTGTATTTTCTAAAATTATATCACTTGTTCCTGTTTTCTGAAGCATGATTTCAATTTTTGTGAGGCTTCTTAACTTACATGAAGTAAGTCCTCTATAAAATCTTAAGGAGAATACTGTGTTGTTCAGATTATCTGAAAATTAAAGTCCATGAAAGTAACTCAACAGAAAAATCATAGCATCCTTATTCCATAGTCTGGAGAACTACGTTTAGTTTCATGCACTGCGGACTATTTAATTAACTGTTAAAATACAGAACTTTTTCAATAAAGATTGTCCAGATTTCCTTAAATCTCTGAAAATCTGATACACTGAACAATCACTATTTCTATCTGAATCATAACAAAACATGTCCTCTATCCTCCTGTAATTTTTTTTGTGTGTAATACTGATGCTTAAGTTTTTTCATTTTCTTTGTTTTTTACAACTTTATGGAAGGCTAATTTTATTTGTATAACTGTTATGGCAACATCATGTGTTTTATAGGAACTAAATTCATTTTTAACAAATATTTCAGCTATTGTATTTATAGTATTAATTTTGTTTGTTAACCTGTGAGATAATTTATAGTGTTTTGCTATTTGAAAATGATATACTAAACCTATTTGTTTATCCATCCATTCATGCTTCTATCTATCCATCCATTAATGTATCCACCAATGACCTTTAGTCCTGCTTTTCTGTTTTGTTTTGTTTTTTTCCGCCAAGAGCATTTTGTCATTTATTTAGAAAGTATGAGATATAGCAATTACTATGCAAGAGGAGGGTGACATTTCTTTAGTTGTCATTATGGATTTGTAAGGCATGACTTTTAAACAAATAACTTTTGCTTTTGGTTTGAAGTAATGGTTGTGCTACTCAAGTCATTTATTTTGTGCTTGTTGCTTCCCTTATGTCATTTCATAAAATGTCATCATTATGTCATTACACACAGAAAAAATACTACTCTGCCATAAAGAAAAATAAAGTTGAGTCTTCTATAGGAAAATAGATGCACTGCAAGACCATACTGGTAAGTGACATAAATCAGGCACACAAGCTTAAACATCATGTGGTTTCTCCAATGTAAGATACAAAGACCAAAAATCGAGTTAAAGACAAATGGGAAGTAGAGTTCTATAGATCATTCTTGGAGAAGAAGAGAACCAAGGGATAGGGAAAGGGTCATCCAGGTAGCTCAGAGGACTAAAGTCCCTGCTTCAGCTGATACAAGGACTGGGGTTCAATCCCTAGTGTGTTGTGCAGCTCACTGAGACAGCAACTGAAACGGCGTGGTGATGCCCGCCTGTAATCCCAGTGCTTGGGAAGCTGAAAACAGGAGGATTCACTACAGGTCCAATCTACATAGTGAGACCCAGTAGATCCTGTGGACATAGGGGAAGAAAATGGATGAAAAAAAAATTAAAATGTGCCATGTAGGTATACCAGTATCTCACAAAGAACCAAAGCCCTAAGCACTATGTACTAGCGCTCTTAAACCAAGATAAAACTTAAAATGTTTTTAAAAAATTCACCATTGTTTTCTGCATAATCTTATTACATAAGCACCAATGAACTGAAACAATTGTTTCCCCTTTTTCAATAAAGGATTCTAAGAAATATATTACAAACCCAAGAAGGCCTTACAACTAGAAATTAGCCTACTGTGATACCACAGAATGTTTTGAGCTGACTGTGGATTAAATAGACATCACTGGGGTCAGCAAGATAGCTCAGCAGACTAAGCACCTGCTTAGACAAGCGAAGGGGTGGGGTGTAATAATCTCTGGAACCACATGTCATGCCAGCCCTGCTCCTGGGGCATGCTGGGATTCTGTGTGTGGTAGTACACGCCTATAATTCCAGCTTCTGGGGAGGCAGAAAACAGCAGGATCATAACAAGTGCAAACTACATAGTAAGATGTTGTATAGAAAGAAAGAAAGAAAGAAAGAAAGAAAGAAAGAAAGAAAGAAAGAAAGAAGAAAAAAGAAAGGAAGGACGAAAGAAAGAAAGGAAGGAAGGAAGGAAGGAAGAAAGAAAGAAAGAACGAAAGAAAGAAAGAAAGAAAGAAAGAAAGAAAGAAAGAAAGAAAGAAAGAAAGAAAGAAAGAAAGGATATCATTTTTACAAAGGCAAATTCAGGTGTGAGGTTACAAACTGTGATCGAATCTCATCTCACAGCAGAGTCCTTCTAATCCTTCAGCAACACTGGGAAAAAGAAAAAAAAAAACATGTATTTTCAAATACGTAGCACATGATCTTGCATATCTTCTTATTTTCTATATCTATTCACTTTTCTAGCCAAATTGTTTGTCAAAAATTGAATAAAACTGCAGGCACTATTATTACCCACTGAGCTGCATATTTAAGTCCACCTATAAGTTAGGATCCTTCTGTCATTCAGGTTGTTGCTCACAGAGTCGGGAAGCCATACTAGATGTTGAGACCAAGACTGTATTCCTTTTTAAATTCTATTTCTTAAAGAGAATAAAAACTAATAAAAATTTAAAGCCACAGAGAATTTCACTAAACAAAATGATAGGAATTCAGCAATGTTGTTATATTACTTATTGTGGTCTTCAAATTAGTTGTTCAGATTAGCAGATATAAGCATAAAAAATGGGTAAGAAATTAAAAAGAAAGAACTTAAGAATCAACTGTTCCTTTCATTAGGCCAGTAGAAATCAGCAGTGCAATTATCCTAGGTATCATTAGATGTATTTTCCTTTCTTTCTTCCTTGCTTTCTTGCTTGTCTGCCTGCCCATGCTTCTCTCTCTCTCTCTCTCTCTCTCTCTCTCTCTCTCTCTCTCTCCCCTTTCTTTCTTTTACTCCTTTCCTTCAATCATGCTGTTCCTTCCCTTTGAAAAATTTCTTTGCTTTTCACAGTATCTATTATACTTTTATGATTTTATTTACTCTTTCAGGTTCTTACACTATTGAGACAATACCATGTTTACACAGTCAGGGCTGATTTATTACACTTTTGAGTATGATATCTAGTTGTATCCAGTTGCATCCACTTACTTATAAAAGCCCTGAGTTCTTTAGGAATGCAAAGATGAAGAAATGTATACGCTATGCCTCCTTTTAGAGGAAACTGACCAGAAATAATAAGCAATTAGAAAAGCTAACTAACTGAGATGTGATTTTACATCAGTAACTTGACTAAAAGCTAGATTGACTCAAACTACTGTTATTTACTCTAAGGATATAGCAACAGATATATACAAATCCTTCTTTAAACACGCACGCACACACCTATACACAAATAATGGTTCATTTTATTTGCAAATTTGACTGTATAAGTGATGCCTAGACACCTGGTACATTTCTGAAGTATGTGATATTTCTATAAATGATTGACATTTCATTAAGTGCACTCAATAAAGCTCTCTCTTCACTGGGTAGAAATAGCCAGTTCTCTCTCTCTCTCTCTCTCTCTCTCTCTCTCTCTCTCTCTCTCTATGTTTGGTGTTTGTATGTCTGTCTGTCTCTTTCCCTCTGACTTTATTATCTTTCTCCCTCCTCCTCCTCCTGCTCCTTTTTCTTCTTCTTCTTCCTCTTCTTCTTCTTCTTCTTCTTCTTCTTCTTCTTCTTCTTCTTCTTCTTCTTCTTCTTCTTCTTCTTCTTCTTCTTCTTCCTCTTCCTCTTCCTCTTCTTCTTCTTCTTCTTCTTCTTCTTCTTCTTCTTCTTCTTCTTCTTCTTCTTCTTCTTCTTCTTCTTCTTCTTCTTCATTTTCTCTCTCTCCCCTCTCTCCCTCTCTCTCTCCTCTCTCTCCTCTCTGTTTGATGTGTGCATTCATTATCTCTGTTCCTTGATCGTCTGTTTGGATTCATATTCAAGGAGTGAGACCATTAATCCCTGTTTCTTTAATTTCAGCCTTAGACTGGGAATCAGAACCTGGAATCTGTGCTTCAGAGGATTCTCAACTCTGATAGGATTATATCACCAGATTTCTCACTTTTCCAGCTATCACTCAATAGATCATGTGACTTTGGCGTCCCTAAAATTGTGCAAGCCAATTCTTATAATAATCTCCTTTTATATCTATCTATCTATCTGTCTGTCTGTCTGTCTGTCTATCTATCTATCTATCTATCTATCTATCTATCTATCAATTATCTACTATCTCTCTTATCCTACTTGTTTCTATGGAGCACCTTTACTACTATTCACGTTGGCCATGATGTTGCACTATATTTATTCACTTTGCATTGTTCACACTGAAAAGACCCCTTAAAGTTATAATGTGGATGAATTTTAGGAAACTGTGCTGTGTTGACATTAGAGTGACCAACATTGCACCCAGTTCCAACAGGTTCACTGCCAAGAAAATCTCACCAGTACCATAATATATGTAAGAGAATCACTGGGATTGCTGCAGTTTAAAAACTAATTTCAGGAAGGCATTGCACAATGACAGCGACTGTAGAAATTTCTAGTAACTCTTAAATAAACAGAGAAAGATCAATGGCCTTACGTACACAGTGGTTGAAAAATAAAACTCTTCTCAATTACAAAATCATTAACAGCCTTGCTACCTTAATTGACCTTTCCTCCAAGCCCATTTCATGGAATCCAAATGATAGCATTAGCATTGAGGGGTAGGTCTTGGACTGAGTACAGTTTCATTTTTTTTTTTTTGGTGTGTGTATATGTGTGTGTGTGTGTGTGTGTGTGTGTGTGTGTGTGTCTTTTTGAGACAGGGTCTCACTATGCAGTTCAGGCTGGCCTTGAGCTCACTTCTGTAGCCCACGCTGGTCTTGAACTTGCACCAACATCTTATCCTTTCTTCTACTCAGGAGTTATTTGTTGAGTTATAATTTAGTAACCTAGAAACTGGAGGAGGGCAAAGTAGGGGTAATTTTTGTGGGAGAAAAGTCCTACAATCTTGATGGACTTCAAGGAATGAAACGTTCTGTAGTGCATGAGTGAGACAGAGCTGTGCAGTCAAAACCACGCTGAGTGGCACCTGCATATCTTCCATGTAGGATTATGTCCTTTATTTCTAAGGTTGCTCTTGTGACTCTAAACTCCAGGATGATGCAACAGTTTATACCAGAGCAAAGTCTCACAATCCTCTGCCATTAGGAATAATTACATGGATAAGCCTAAGCTGTACTGGCCTGAATATTTCTGCTTTACCACCTGATATTTTAAACCTTGAGCACCTTATAGAGTTGTAATACTTTGTTGTCCCTAAATTGTGTCTTCATTTTACTATGTAATACACTTTCTATCCCTTGCATTTCTGAAACTTCAGTGTCACCCAAGATTGTCTATGTCCCTACCCTTCACCCTAAAAATGAAAGTCGGAGAATAGTAAGGCCTAACAGTTAATTTAAAGGAAACTTTTAGCAACTTCCTATGGAAGCAGTCAATTAGCACACTCATACACACAAAAAAGCAGCTTTATCGTCATCATTTGTGCCTTGACCCAGTGATTGCCCATTAACTAGAGGAAGAGCAAAGCCTATCAGTAGCTTAGCAACCAGCACATTTTCCTTTCCACTTAAGGTGAAGATCTCTTCAGCAGCAATTCCGGCCCCAATGACGTCCATCTGGCTGAGCAGTTTCCTTCCTCTATTGAAATAGAAGATCCTACAATTATGTGCTTACCCATGGTCAGGGATTAAACTCTTAAAAAGCAAAATTTGTGTCCAATTGGAAGGATTTCAAAAGTAGAGCACAATTCCAGAATTACAGAGAGTATAACATGCTGAGTGTTCGTTTTTTGTTTTTTGTTTTTTTTTTCTTCTCTATGATGCTTACAGCCTATTTGCCTCTTTTGCTAAAGACTGAAACTTTCTTGGAGGGCCTGATGAAAAAAGAAGAAAGGTCAGCAGTAAAAATGAGTTAACTTAATATCACAAAATGGAGTTTTTTTCTTCAAATCAATAAAGCTTTCCTGGAGGCTATTTTTAAAATAATATTATGGATGAAGTAAATTCTAAGATAATACTTCAGGATAAATAAATTCTCTCAAATGGCTTTCTACCTTATTATTGTTACAGAAATTGTTTAAAATGACATTCATTGCAAAGGAGTTCTAAAAATGTACAATAACATACTAAACTAACTTTAATTTTGCTGAAAAAAATTGAAAAGTATAATGTAATTTGCATTTGAAAAATATTATTTTATACTCGACTTTTTTTATAATAAAATGCTGCTCCTGGAATCATGCTCAAAATACAAGTTTTATGAGATAATAAATTTAAAATTAGCAGTCCATAAAACTGTGTTATCATCTCAAATCTACTTAAAATGTAAGTGAAAATTAAAATAATTAATTTCAGCACTTGGTGGTGAAAGCTTCCATTTAATAGTGAATTGCATTCATGCAAATAGACACAAATCTGATCAACCTCCCTGAGTGACATCACCAAACTTTTTTAATAATTCTAACATTCTCACATCCCAAGTCTAGAAGAACACCATTGCCTCTTTTGCTTACCAATAAGATATTCAGGACGTATAAATAACAAGTAACTGTCGTTAGTGTGTTGTTGCTAAATTGGGGACCTCTGGGAACTAAACTAAAGTCAAAATAGTTCAAAGATCTAAATATTAAAACAGAAATACAAATTTCCTGGAAGAGAAAGTAGGAGAAAATCTTGAAGACAACAGGGTAGGAAAAAAGTTCATGGACAAAAATCAAAATGATCTAAATGCACATGTAGCACTTAAAAGAATTAACAACTAGAGCCTCCTCTTGTTTAGAAGTTTTTGCATGTCAAAAGAAGTTAACAACAGAGTGAAAAGACAACCCACAAATTTTGAAAAATTTTAATAAGTATTCACACAAAGGTCTTCTATTTTAAAATATTTCATTAAACTTTCCCTCCCAAAATAGAGCTCTTTTTTTTTTTTTTTTTTTTTTTTTTGTGGAACTGGGGATAGAACTCAGGACCTTGAACTTGCCAGGCAGGCACTTGTGTCCCTGAGCTATGTCCTCAGCCCTCCAAAATGGAATTCTTTACTACTGACCTTTTTTTTCTTTTATCTTAGAGACCTGGATGGTACCTCAGTTTGTAGTTAGGACACTACCAGAAAGCCCAAGACTGATGCAGCTTTGGGAAGACAGTTAGATCCAAACTATAATGCCAATTTTTCAATTATGAGCAAATGTAAATATATTGGAGATGCTATTTTAGTGGTAAATTCAAGTACATAATTACTCTATTTGAAGTAAATGGATGATCTTAGGTAAACCATGGACTGTATCAGTCCATTTGAGAGCTTTATAGTGAAGCAGAAGTGCTCCTGCAGATGAAGAAAGTCTGCTTGTGGGCAGCAGCTTCAGACTGGGTTTGAGTGCTGTTCCCTGATGGCATGGCCAGCCCTGTGGACTCTGGGCATGTTGGAATCACACAATATAGAAGAGAGAGTGCTCTGTCTCTGTCTCTGTCTCTGTCTCTGTCTCTGTCTCTGTCTCTCTTTCTCTCTGTCACTTTCTGTCTATCTCTCTGTCTCTGTCTCTGTCTTCCCCCCCAACCCCTTTTCCCTCACCACCACATATATACACTAGATATGCACTAGCTGTGTTTCTCTGGCTAAATCATTTTAACTGAGCCATTTTCTGTCTTTTCCTGTCTGTGACTTATGTATTACTTGGAACATTTTTCAAGTGCCAGTGTGCAGGAGCTTTGTGATTTGTGACAATTAGTACTTAAAGTTGTTTCTTATGCTCTATAAGGACAATCAATTTTTCTTCTCACAGTTCCATATTTTTTGGCCTATAGTGTGGTATATTTGCATAAATCCCACTCAGATTGTAGGTAGGCATCTAACAGACAGAATGTTAACTAAAATAATTTCTAATATAACCAAAAATTTTAGCTATATGTGAGCCAAATTTCTCAGGAATGTAACAGAGTGGCAAGAGGCAGATTGAATATTTTGTATCAGCTATTTATTTACATGGATGTAATATAGAACTAACGAAATACTCATTTGGAACCAAGGACATTTTACTGAGAATAGCAATTGAATATAAAGTGAATAGCTTTAGGTTGATGTGCACCCTGAGAAAAAATTTTTCAGAAATATCATCAGCTATTAAGAAAAACTAATGATTTTTTTTAAAAACTTATAATTATATGATAGGACTCAGATCAATGGCATTGAGATAAATAAATAATATATTTGTATGCTCTGTGGGAATTTTACTAAATTCAAATGATAATTTAAATTTACTAAATTCCAATTTTAAATTTATTGAAGGACAGCAGACTGTCCTGAATTTAGTGAATTAATTTAATAGGATCAAGTTATTTGTAAACTGAAACCAATATTAATGGTTATATTTATTTATTTATTTGTTTTTATTTTATTTTATTTATTTTTTAGTGGCACCAAGGATTGACCATAGGACCTTGTGCTTTCCAGGCAAGTACTTATTCCACTGAGCTATCTCCATGGCCCCTTAATGGTTGTCTTTGAAATCTAATACTGCCCTTGTTTAGTGAATAGAGATTATATTATCATGTGTTATTTTTAAAAAGCTATATATGAAATGAATACGTGAATTTGAAGCGATATAATTTTCATTAAAGAAATTTTCATGTGTAGAAAATATTTCAGTTGGAGTTGTGCAATCATTCTTTTGGATGTTATGATTAATGAGGACCAAAACACATATATAATAAGAGAAGATAGGAATAGCATATTAACAAGGCAAGGAAATTGAAATAAATTGCTATAAATTCAGTTTTTTTATTACCCATGGTGTTACTTTCTGCATTTGTGCTTTCTGAATTTTCATTTACCAGTGGTTGATAATTCAAAAATGTTAAAAGGAAAACTTCAGAAATAATTCATGAATTTTAAATTGCAGATTTTTTTTTTGTCTTTTTGAGACAGGGTCTCATTATGCAGTTCAGGCTGGCCTTGAGCTCACTTTTGTAGCCCAGGCTGGTCTCGAACTCACACTGATCCTCCTGCCTCAGCCTCCCAAGTGCTGGGATTACAGGTGTGAGCTACCATGCCCGGCCCCCTTAAATTGCAGATCTTTAAAGTAGTAGTATATGACTTTTCATTTCAGAGTATATACTGGCCGGCTACTATAATTTAGATCTAGATTATCCTCCAAAATCTTATGTGCTCAGTGTTGGGGCCTTTCAGATGGGGATCAGGTCAAAAGTGATGCTAAAGTCTTCAGTGGATTGAAATATGGGTGAGTTTGCAGCTAATTGTACTGTCGGGAGGTAGGGATTGGTTGGAAGAGTTTCAAGACTGAGGACTTCTACTTGAAAGGCAGTTTTCCTCCGTGCCTCTTCTCTTCATTTTGCATCCTAGGTGGCAGGAAAGTGAACAGCTTGCATCCTCTGTGCTCTTCCCACAGGCCACCTTTGCTCTGGAGCCAGTTGGGTATGGACTTAAATCCCGAAACAGGAGGCCAAATTAAATCTCTTCTCCCATAAGTGGTTGGTGTCAGATGTTCTGTCCAAGCAAGGGAAAGCTGACTGGTACACAAATTAGTTACTTAGAAGTTGGCTGAGTTATCAGATCAATTGCAGAAGGATCAGAGATACCATAATTCACATGTTGAGGCAACATATATTCCTATGTTCAGTAGTCTAATATTTCCTCACAATGCCAGTGCTGTTCACCCCACCTCTTCTCATCAGGAAGGCAATATATCACCTCATGTCCTTACAGGAAAGATGTGGGTAATGTGATGTGATATTCAAACACACACACACAGAGTCAGATGACAGACAGACAGACAGACAGACAGAGACACAGAGAGAAAGACACAGACAGAGACAGAGAGAATTAGACTGGGGACATATTCATATCTTTAATTACAATGTATCTGAGGTTTCAAGCATCCTCGAGCCCTATAAGATATCCATCTTTGATGCGGGGCAAGGGGAGACCATAAAACCCCCTCTCATATCTGGTTGTCGCACTCTGGATCATTTGTGTTTTGACTTAGCAGAGAAGTTGTCCATGCTCGGAGACTTTGCCTAAGACTGAGATTAAGCATGGTGTACTGATTAATCTTTCAAAAGATAATTCAAAGCAACCAAATATTGGGGCAGTGGTATGGCTGCTGTTGGGGACTTTTAGCTATATTTATGTTGAGAATCAAGAGTAAGGAGCCCAGCAGGATGATTCAAAATATTGTGAGTTTGACCAGAAAGCAAGTGCTAATAAAACTGTGTACTGCAAAGACAGAACTAAGAGGATCCCCATTGCTGAGAAGGAACCAAAGAATGAAAAAGACGGCCTGAGGGCATCACAGGAGATGGCAGATCTCCACCCTTTCCAACCTCAGAATTGCAAGGGTCAGGAATTTTGCCCTGAGGGGAAAACTGCTCCACCTTGTGTTCCAGAATGGCTGCAGATGCACCAGATTCCAAAATGGTGGCAGCATGGAGAATTTATTCCTCAGAATCACGGTCAGAGAGTTTAGCAATCCATGTACTCATTCCAGGCAGCCAAGAAAGAAAGAAGTCTGGCTACTGCTCCAGCTGGCAGGAGACCTTGGCATCATCCATGTGGCAATGGTTTTAGGTGCATTGAGATTGCAAGAGTTCTGAGGTTAAAAAAGCTTCCACCCTGATTTCAGAAGGCCTGGGAGGCCAGGCAGTGTGCCCCTGAGAGGGCAGTGTGTAAAGTGGTGATTGAGAAGCCCGTTTATTGGAAACCCCAGAGATTTGGAAAAGCTAGGAACATGGATCCTGTAAAGAGGGAGCGAAGCCAGCCTGAGAAGCCATGGGAGCTACCACTGCGAGTACTGTAGGGTTGGAGCCACATGGAGCTTACAGTTTGCCTCAGGTTGCTTAGGATATTCCACAAGAACCTACAGGATTTAATATTGGATTTTGGACTTCTACTGGGCCCAAGGCTAGATATCCTGCTGTGTGTACCTTTTGAAATGGTAATGTATATACTGTGCCTTTGAAAGTTGAATGTGTTTAATTTCCATTTGTATAGAGGCCCATGGAGATTTGGGACTTGGACTTTTCAGCATTGCTGAAACTGTCCAGACTGCCATGTCTTAAGAGGTGGACTAGAATGTCTTTTGCTTAAAGGGATGTGCATGAGTCTTTGGGTGTCCAGAGGTGGAGTATTTTGGTTTGTGTAAAGGTGTCCCCCCAAAGCCTCATGCAGTCATGGGGCAGCTTCTGGAATTTGTAATTGATTATTGTGGAAATGGATGCTGATTCTCCCCTGGAGCAGGTGATTTGCGTTTCAATGTAAAGTAGGAAGAGAAGTTAGCTACTTGAGCAACTGCTTGCTCTCTCCCAGCACTCTTGTTCTTGCCTGCTGCCATGGAAGGTTGCCCTCTACCATGTGACACTCTGCCTTGGAGCCAGCTGAATATGGAATGAAACCTCCAGTAACTATGAGTAAAATACTTCCCTCATTTTGAGTGTTGGGTATTTGTCCCAGCAACGAGAGGAGAATAACTAAGACACACTCACTCCTACGTATTTGTACACTGACATACAAATATACTGTGCACACACATATATGCATATATATATATATATATATAATAGATATGTATATATATATATATATTAATTAAATATGTTAAATTTCTCATATGAGCTTGCAGTTTGCTATATTGTGATATAATATACCAAAAGAAGCTCTCTATAACTCTGGTTGTGTGACTAATCAGATTTTTCTGTGAGGTTCACTTTGTTTATGAGATCTAACTTTTAGTATATGTTAGAATTAAAGATTTTCCTTTTTGTCTGTCTTCTTTACTTCTTGCTTCCTCACCCTTTTCCTCCTTCCTTTCCTTCTTCTCTCCTCTTCCCACACCTCATGCTTCCCCTTACCCCCTTCTTTCTCTTCACTTCCTTTTGTCAGAGCCTTATCCTGGTACACATATTTATTCAGTGTGGACCTGAAGTGTCCATCCCTCACAAACCTAAGTCCACAGGCCCTAGCAAATCCCTGAGACACTGATTAGCTCAGGCTTCCTACTTCAGACCCTCTCTACTTCTGCTCTGAATGGAACTTTGTCCTCCTTCTCTGTCTTTCTCATAAAACGCTCTTCAAAAGATACTTTATTCCCCTTCTACAGAAAATATTTTACTATCATGAACTTGGGCTCCTGTTAGTTTCCTTCATGTATGTCATGATTGATATTCATTTCATGTATTTCCTTCTACATAGTTTGTCTATTTTATGTGCCAGAATCTAAGTTCCAAGCAGTAATACATCTTCTGTTGTGATATTAGAGCACAGCATCTAACACAGTTGAGATCCACGGAGTGAGATAAATCATATTCTGAATAATTCATCAGTTTCATTGTTGATATAATAACAGTCAAGTGAGCTAGCGTTG
Source organism: Myocastor coypus (assembly GCA_004027025.1). NCBI lineage: Eukaryota > Metazoa > Chordata > Mammalia > Rodentia > Myocastoridae > Myocastor > Myocastor coypus. The sequence continues at coordinate 30,602 of PVJA010010596.1, read as the reverse complement.
TTTATCAGCTATAGCTGAACTTCTGTTGGATTGTAGGAGGGTATAAATCACACACAAGTTTTCAACCTGGCAGGGCTTTGGAGCAATTATACCAAAGAACAATGCCTCCTGTGGGGACTGGTATAGACTTCCAGGAACCAACGATAACCCAAGGCAATTCTCTGAAGAGGTATAGATGCCTTCCCATTCATTCCCAGAACTCTCAAGAAAGAAAATATAGCCAAGGATGTGGACAGATTGAACTATCTTCCATTTAGCCGAGCTGTTCATCTCATGAAGAGTATCAAGATTCTTTAAAATGTTCTACTTAATTGTATATCATCAATGTGCTTTGAGAATGAGAATCTATTAAATTCTGCTAAAATACTGATAGTCCTTGCAGTCATAAAACAGAAAGCAATAAGGTCTCAACACTGAGTGACAAACATGAGTTTGGCTTTATTTTCAATGATGATAATTTTGTAACGCATCTGGGAGAAAATGTGCTAGAATTTTGGTCAGTAAATATATCTAAAATCCTAAAAATATTGCCAAGAGTGATCAAATGTGTTTAATAAGTGATAGTTCTGTTGAAGATACAGGATGAGCTATTGAGAATGCTCTAGTTTTGATAATTGCAAGGACCTATTTCTCATTTTAAGTAATTCAGATTTGGACATTGTCACCATGGAAAACTAGTGACTTCTCCAGTTTTTCTATGATGAAGATTGTGCTTTTGATCACAGTGCTCCTTTTTTAAAGGAATGTACTCTAAGTGGTGGAAAAGAAGTGGATGCTATCCATTTGTTTTTATTTTTTTTTTTAGTATTTTATATAATTGTTGTATAAGATGTTTGTTTTAGGAAGAATGTTGGGAGCAGGGTCAGTTATAACTCTGTTGACTCGTAAAAAGCATGATGGAAGATTTGCCTTTTATCTCTTTTAGAGTAAAAGACAATTTGTTGAAATTTGACAATGATTTAAATTGTGCTCAGTATAAGGACCATAATTTTCCTAAATACACACCTTTAAGGACAACAAATGTTTACCAAACACATTTATCCTTTTGATTAAAATCATCTGACACCTTTCAGTTACAGGTGCCACAGAAAGAAAAAGATGAAAAAATATTCTTGAAAATATTTCCTGTAACTGTAGAAGAACATGATTTTTCATCTTAAGAAATAAGGTCTTGAGGCTGGGGAGATAGCTCTGTGGTACAAGTGCCTGCCTGGCAAGTGTTAGGTTGAATTCGAACCCCGGTCCCACCAAACAAACAAAAACAATAAAGTCTTGTCAAGTAACATAGTGATTACATTAATCTCCGAAAACAGGAAATTCTTATTGGGTTAAACTATCTTTCAGAGTGGCAGGATTTCACACCTTTTGTTCTGAAGATAAATTTGCAGGGTCACAAATTTTAAAACACAAAATGCACAAGCAGTACAGTCTTTGATGAAACAGTGTTTTGGGAGTGCTGGAGATATTACTCATAGGAAGATTCACTGCTCACTCAGGGGAGGTTAAAATTGAAAAACACAAGCATTGTCTCACCACTGTTAAGGTGACAGTTTTGATCTCATGGACCCTGTTAAGAGTCATGAGTATTCCAGTGTAACTTGATTTACTAAACAAGGTCTAAGCATTTAAGTCTAAGTCTAACCAGAGGACTGGTTACACTCTTCGTTCAATTTAGTGCCATAAAAGTTTAATGATGATAGCACAAAATAAGATCTACTATATGCCATAAGTAATATAATAGTAATAGGAAGAACCATATTCCATGAAATTATTCACTTTCTCCATATATATATATATATATATATATATATATATATATATATATATTTGCTGAATTATTTCTATATTTACAGTAAGGTTAGTATTCAAGTTACTAACAATTTATTTTTAAGTTAAAGATGGAGAATTGCACAAGGCAATTAACTATGTAATTCAAGTTTCCAGGTATACTGTGTGAATTCTAAACAATCTACTTAAATATGTTCTATCTGAAGGTCTGAACTGAGAAGCATACTTTGCTTGTTTCAAAGACTTTCTAATTTTCCAGGAAGATTAGAAAGACATGAATAGCTACAATGAAGCACAAACTATGTAGAGTACATATCTGCTTAGAGGATCAGAACTTCTTGAATGAAGTCAGTTGTAAATGAGCATTTTGCTAATCCTGAGTTACATACTTATTATTTCAAGTAAATAATATATATCCTAATTAATGATTTGATGACTTATTTAATTTAAACCCTAAAACATTCATTTATATGAGATAAATTACAAAGAAGACAATAAATTCTCTATTGAAATGTATTGTCTTTGTATGTGTAGATAATTAACATAGAAGCATGTGCAAGTTTAAAATATTTTGTTCCTAAGGTATAAGTGACTAATGTAGGGCGAGGAATGAAAGTCTGAACTAAGACAATACTCAACCTTAATCACACTATTACTCAGAAAATCCAGGCACCAGAGATAAAAAAAAAAAAATACCTTTGACAGAGATTTCAAAGAATGTTTATCTAAGTCACTCCAAAGAACAATCTAATAACTAGTTTCTGGAGAATCTTAGAAAGAACTAACTGGCATTGCTACCAAGAATGTAAACTAAATTATTGTTTCAAGATCCTTGCAATAATTATCACAAACTGAATTTTAGTCACAACAAACCACAAAAGGTGAGTGTCTGGTTGGGCAGTAAATTAGGTAAAACCAGTATCTACTTAGGAAATAATCAAAAGAGTCTTTATTCTTTGGTGTATCATTTCTTACATTTCCTGAAGAGAATGAAAAGTAATAAAAAAGGAAAGCATTAGAAACAATATAGAACTTCTCCAAACAAAATAAAACAATAGGAATTCAACAATGATTGCTGTATTGGATCATGTTGTCTTTAAATTAGTTGTTCAAGCCGGGCGTGGTGGCTCATGCCTGTAATCCCAGCACCCGGGAGGCTGAGACAGGAGGATTGGTGCAAGTTCGAGACCAGCCTGAGCTACAAAAGTGAACTCAAGGCCAGCCTCAACTGCATACCGAGACCCTGTCTCAAAAAAAGGCAAAAAAAAATAAATAAATAAATAAAAAATAAAAAAATAAAATAAATTAGTTGTTCAGATTATAAGATATAAGCATGCAAAATTGGGAAATATAAAAATAAAATAAAATGTTATAAGAAATTAAAAAGGACAGGACAAAAGTTTCGAATCAACTGCCCCCATCCATAGGCCAGCAGAAATCATAAAGCCAATTATCCAAGGCATCTTGCATGCATTCATGAACAGATCTCTCCCCACCACCTCTCTCTCTTGTTCTTTTCCATATTCTAGCTTTTCTCCTCTTTAAACAGATTCTACCCCTCTCACAGCATCTCTTGTATCTTTCAGATTTTATTGACATTTTCATGTTCTTACACTAGTGTAGCAATATGATGTTTGCAATTGTAGGTCTGATGTATTTCACTTACAAGTATGGGCTCTAATCACATCCGTTTATCTAGAAAAGCCTCGAGTTTGTGTTTTTATTAGCAGAGTAAAACTCCATCACCTTGGTCTATTAAAAGGATTAGTTATTGCTTAATTTGTTGTCTCCTTTTTTCAGTTCTTTGACCTTTTTCTCTTATGAATTTATTATATATTTCATTCTTTTTTTTCTTTTTTGTTCTAATTTTGCATGCATATATCTGGTAATATGAACAAGATGGAAGACAACACTATGCATTGCAACAAATCCTGTGAAACTGATATTATTTTGTTAAGTGAAATTCTATACATTTGCAATATTTCTATTTTAGTATTATTATGTACTCTTCACACAACGCAGTTGTGTAAAATATCACATCTTTTTCACCTAGTTCTCATTTGATGGGTATTTAGGTTATTTCCAGGACTTAGCTATGACAAATTATACTGCTATAAACATGCATTCACGGTGGTATGTTATTTTCAGTTCTTCTGGAAAAATACGAAATATGGGAACAGCTGGGAAGATGAGACTTCTAATCCTAGCTTTCTGAGAAACCTCTATGTGGACTTTCATAGTGCCTGTACCAGCTTACAATACCACTAACTGTGGTGAAGTGTCCCATTTCCACATAGCCCCTTGAACATTTGTCTTTCATTGACTTCTTGATGACAGTCATTCTTTCTGGAATGAGATTGAATCTGTGTTGTTTATATTTGCATTTCTCTAAGGACCAATGCTATTAAACATTTTTCTTTCTTTGTTTTAAGTTTTATTTATTTATTTATTTATTTATTTATTTATTTATTTAGTGTGTGTCTCACGACACAGATCCCTAGTGTTCCCTAGTACAGGTGTGCACCACTGGTCTTGGACTCCATCACCAGCTGAGCATATCCGGGGGAAGGGCCAGCACAACACGCAATACCAGGGATCAAACCCTGGCCCCTGAGCTCACCTAAGCAAGTGTTTAGTCTGCTAAGCTATATTGCTGGCTCTAATATTTTTTCATATACTTATTTGTCATTTATATTTCTTCATATGAGAAATATTTGTTCATCTCAGATGCCCAATTTTGGACTGCGTCTTTGAATTTGGAGGCCCTGACATTTCAATTCTTTGTATGTTGCACATAGAAGTTCTTTGTCTGAGAGCCAGTCACCTATACCATTTTCCCAATTTATATATTTCTTCTATTCTATTTGTGGTTTCTTTTCACATGTAAAAAGGTGAAATCACAGTTGTTGATTCTTTAAAGTATTTCCCATGCAATTTAATTTTTGTTCGTGGTTTCTCTACCTACCCCTATGTCTTCAAGATTTTTACCTATTTTCTTCTCTCATAGATTTAGTGTTTCTGTCTTAATATTGAAATCTTTGATCCACTTTAACCTTAGTTTAGTGAATGGTGATAGACTTGACACTAATTTTAGCATTCGGCATGTGGGAAACCTATTTCTCCAGCACCATTTATTAAAGAGTCTATCTTTCTTTCAGTCAATATGTTTGGCCCCTTTGTCAAAGAAAAGGAGGCTGAATGCTTTTTAGTTCTGTCTGCATCTTCTAATCTATTCCACTGTCTGTATTTTGCCAGTACCAGGCTGATTTTCTCACAATTGCCTTGTAGTATAATTTCAAGTCAGGGATTGTGTTCATTAGCTTTCTTTTATTGTCAAGGACTGATTTTGCTATTCTAAGTCACTTCAAGTTCCAGATGAGTTTTATGAATGCTTTCTCTAGATCTGTGTTCTATGATATTTTAATAGGAATTAGATGAAATTGAACAGCCTCATCTTGTTCTTGATTTTAAAGTGAAGGCTTTCGATTTTTGTTCATTTACTATGATGTTGGCTGTTAGTCTCTAACATGTTTTTATCAGGCTGAGGTAACGACTACCTATTCTGAAATTCTGCACGGTTTTATCATCAATGACTGCTGAACTTTGTCAAAGGCTTTTTTTGCATCTACTGAGATATCATGTGATTTTTTTTTTTTTGTTCCTTTTTTTCTGTATTTAGGACAGGGTCTGCAGGGTCTTACTGTAAATTGGACTCATAGTGATTCTCCTGTTTCCAGCTTCCCAGGTGCTAAGGTTACAGGTGTGTGCCACCATACTGTCTCAATTACTGTCTAAGTACACCCTCAGAGTGGAGTTGGCACAGCACACAAGGGACTGAACCCCAGCCACTGCACTCTGCATAAGCAGGAGTTTTAGTCCATTGAGCTTTCAGGCTGGCCCTATTTTGGTTGTATTGACATGGCATAATAGACCTACAGATTTTTATGTATTGAATTATCCCTGCATCACTGGGATGAAACCTCCTTGGTTATTATGCATGATGTTCTTAAAGATTTGCTGCAATCTGTTTGCTAGTATTGCACTAAGGATATTTGCATGGATGTTTATAAGGATTATTGGCCTGTCATTCTCTTTTTTGGTTGGGTCTTTTTCTAGTTTTGGTATCAGAGTAATATTTGCTTCCAGGGAGGAATACAGCAGAATTGTTTGCTTTTCAGTTTAATTGACTAAATTGAGAACAGGTGGCATCAAATCTTCTATGAATTTCTTGTAGAACTTAGCTTTGAATGTATCAGATTTGGACTTTTCTTTGTAGATAGGGTTTTATCACAGTTTCAGTTTCATTCACTGATAATTTGTTATTCACAGTTTTTATATCTTCTTGACTCAGATTGGTAATTCTTACGCATTTAAGAATCTACCTTTTGTTCTGTATTTTCCACCCTGTGAGAGTAAAGATTTTAGGAATAAGTATTGATGATCTTCTCAACTTCTATAGGATCCATAGTGGTTTCATTCTTTTTATTTCTAGTGGCATGAGTTTCAATTTTTCTTTCTTTGTTTTGATAAGGTTGGCTAGGGGTGTATTAATTTTATTTGTGCTTTCCAAGAGTCAACTCCTCGATTCATTCTTTTTATTGTTTTCTTCATCTCCATTGTATTAATTTCTGCTCTGATCTTTTTAATTCTTTCCTTCTTTTGGGTTTTGTGCTTTATTTGGTCTTTTTCTAGGAGCTTGAGAAGTAGTATAAAATTATTTACTTGGGCTTGTTATGTTTTCCTGTTGGGAGAATTTGCCAATATAAATTTCCTTCTTAAGAGTTTTCATTGCATTCCACAGGTTCTGGTCAGTTGTATCTGCATTTTTATGTAGTTATAAATATTATTTAATTTCTTCTTTAATTCCATCTGTGACCCATTCATTGTTCAGTAGGGTGTTATTCAATTTTCATGTGTTCATGGAGCTTTTACTGTTTTTTTTTTAATTTTTTTAATAATAACAAGTTTCATTGCACCATGGTCAGATAATATGCATGGAATAATTTGAATTTCTTTGCCTTTGCTTAAGCGGTTCTGTGTCTATTCTCTATTTTGGTGAATATTGCATGTGCAGTTGAGAAAAATGTGTATTCAGATCTTACTGGGTGGTACACTCTGGATATGTCTACTAAGTCCATTTCTTATCAAATTTGATAGACTTCTATTATTTTTAGATGAATTTTTGCTCAATTGATTTATATTGGTGGCAATGGGGTGTTAAAGCCCTTCACTATACTTATATTATTGATCATTTGATTTATCATCCGTGTTAAAATTTATCTTATGTAGTTTGTGCTCCTACATTTGTTGCATCTATCTATCTATCTATCTAGATATATGCACCATATATATACAAACATATATAGAGATATAGATATGTATATATAGATATATCATATATGTATATGATAGTTATCTCTTCCTCTGGTGATTTTCCCCTAACTAATATGTAATGACTTCTCTCTGTTTCAATCATTCTCGATTTTCAATTGAAATTGCTAGTAATCAGACTATCTATCTCTGCTTTTTTCTGCATTCCTGTTGCATGAGGTATTACTTCTCATCCTTTGAATTTCAGTTTATGAATTTCCTTTTCAGTTAAATGTGTTTTATGTATAAAACATATTGTTGGATTTTGTTTATTGATCCACCTTGCCAGTCTGCTTCTTCTGATAGTTGAGCTCATTTTCAGTAATAGTTTTAATTGGTTTGTACTGGCTTATCTTTGTCATATTATTCTCCTACTATTTGTACCTTTTCCTTTCTGTTTACTTGCTTACTTTGCTTGATGATTCCTTTCTGTTGTTGTTCTCAAAGTTGTGATCACGTCTGTCTGTTTCTAAATTATCTGTCAGTTACTTGAAAGATAGTATAGTAGTAACTGAAATTACATTAGAAGCACACAAAAAAAGGGTATTAAAAGAGACTAAGAGAAAGGGAAAAGTGCCATAGGAATGATGGGCTATAATTTTGCATATGCTTAGATTTTTTAATTTCTGTATAAGAATGTGGAACTGTTTTTTTTTATCACATTCTATAGGGATTTATTAGAATAGCAATGATCTATGTAAAATACTGATTCCACATTAAGTCCAAGACATTTGCTGTTCAGAAAGACAATGATGCTAAGCTGAAATATGTATGTTATAGAGTAATAGTATTACTAAGCTTCTCTTCTGGAGGGTTAAGAATGTAAGTTTACAGACCAAAAGTTAGAGAAGAAGCAGGGCTACAAGGATAGTAAATATTTTGTCCCTAGCTCTTCAAGTTCAGTGAGGACTCAGGACATAAGAGAACCTATGCTGTAACATCCTATAACTCAGTGGTGTTCCAAATTTTCTATTTAAGGCAATTATGGGGCCACAGAGGAAAGGAATTGACAATTTTTAGTGTGCCTAAGGAAAGTCACCAAGAGAGAAAACATTCTCTCAGGCTTTCACAGAGAGCAAACTGGTGAAACAATGTCTGTGACTCAACCAGACAGCTGACACTGACAACAGCCCTATAAAACACTATACATGATCTCAAGGTAAATTCTGAGGGGATTTGACTGACCTTGCGAGATACAAAAGTTACATGTTTTGCTATACAGGTCTGTCTTGCTTTAACTTGCCCTTAACCACACAGCAAAAAGGTTCAACCACAAGGCATAAAAAGTAAAACTAGAGTAGTATGCTGAGTTGTAAAAGGCTTGAATCAACAGCTTCCAACAATGCCAGTTCTGCCAATAACCCACTACGATTTTGGAGCTATGTATATAACTACTTTCTCTTAGTTCAATGAGAAGAAATTATTGTACCAATAGTGATTAGAAAAATTATCATGTCTGCATCCTGTGCTCTAAATACTGTAAGGACAACAATATGCATTATATCATTTATTGGGAATGCACTACTGATGTGTTTTGAAATTTTCTCATTGTTAATTTTTATTAAAAGTAATAAAAACGAGAATAAATAATTCTTAAAAACTAAAATAAAATATCTGTCAGTACTCTTTGTAGAATTGGTTTGCTGGTCATGAAGTTCTTCAGTTGTTCTTTCTCATGGAAGTATCATATCTCTCAATTAAATTTGATACATAGATTTCAGCCTACATCAATCTGATTTGGAAGATGTTTTCTTTCAGGACCTGAAATAAGTCACTACAAGCTTTTCTTGATTTTATGGTTTGTGTCAGAACTCTGCTGTGATCCTCATGGACTTTCCACTGTAGGTGATTTGGTTCTTTTCATGAACAGCTTTTAATATTCTGTTCTTTCTTTGAGTTTGTGGAATCTTGATTATTATGTGTGTAAGTGTAGGTTTATTTTGATTATAGCTTATTGAAGTTCTTTTCTAGTGCTTGGGAAATTTTTTTCTATAACTTCTACAAATAGTCTTCTTACGTCATTTACATTGATTCTTGCTGTTTCCTTGATAGCTATTAACCTTTGGTTATTTTTCTTTACATCATTTTATAGGTATTAAATTGTTATTTCCTGGTTCTTTGCTGTTTTTATACCATCCCTCCTGCCACTTTCACTAGCAATAATGCTGTCTTTAAGGTCTAAGTTTATTTTCATTTTGTTCAAGTAGTTGTGCCAGCTTTCAATTGAATTCTTAATTTCCTGGATATATGTTTGAATCTGTTTCATACATTCTAATTCTCTTCTTTATTGTTTATTCAACATTTCCATCATTTTTCTATGTTCCTCTTTTTTATTTATGTTTTGTTTAGAAGTACTAAATAATTCTTTCATGAATATTGCCTCTATTTTTTATTTAGTGCAAGGTCTAAAGGGTTGGCAGTGTCTCACCCCAAAGAGCTGGTATTATAAGCATGCACCACCACCCAGTCTCGATTGCCATCTCAGTGCACCACAGGGATGAGGGCAGGGCTGATGCAGCAGGCCAGGTATGGAGTTTGTGACACCTGTGTCTACCTAAGCAGGTTCTTTAATTGGCTGAACTATAGGGCCAGCCATTATTGTCATTTTTTTCATCTGAGAGATTATTTTTAATCTAATTTCTATAGCATAATGCAGTTGTTGTTTCTTTACTTCTGTTGCTATTGTTTCAGAAATTTAAAGTGTGTGACTTCCAAGACTGTTTCACAATCTGTTTTCTTAGACTATTTCTGGGTAGGCAGAAAGTCTGAGATTGTCTTTTGCTTCTTCATTTTCATATTTTTGGACCTTTCAATGTCCATCTGGTCTCAGCAGAGGTGAGAGGGTTGTGGCACAGAGCAGTACGTTGCCTGTCAGAGTGTGTGTGGGGGGGGCACAGGCTCACCAATGCTTCTGCTGTGTGGAATTCAGTGTGGCTTCCACCACAGTGCACAGGGCCAGCTGCAGCTCAGGAAGTTTCCAAGGATAATGAGAAGCATGCCACAATTCCACAAGGCTCTTACAGTGGTGTTTGTGTGTGTGGATGAGGTGGTCAGGGTAGGGCTCACCAAGGCTCCTGAAATCTGTTGGGGAGGTAGGACAAAGCCCAGAATAGCATCAGGGATAGGATTGAGGGCAGTGCAGGAATCCCCAGGTCCCTACAGCTGTCCAGTGTCCACCTGCATTCTGTGAAGTTGGGATAGGCAGCCCTTTGATGTATCTTTAATGAGAAAATAAATTTAAACTTACAGAAAATGTGATGCAATTGAACCTCTAATGAAAAAAAATTATTTTGAAAGAAATTTAATATATACTCTTGCTGAATTATTCTCACAATGGATATCAATTGGGATATGGATTATAATTATAGATATTGAATTTATAAATGTCTTTGTTGAACATTATTGAGTTTTACAGCTTTATAGAAATACAGGTATTATTACCATTTGAATTTTGAAGAAACTCAGGTCAGAAAAACTCAGGTCAGAAAAATAGAGTAACTACTCATAGGTAACAAAATTAGAAACCGGGTTTTCTGATTACTATCATTTAATCAGTTCTTCACATCATTGCTTTTTGCTTAGGAGAGTAATCAATGTAAATTTTCAATTTTCATACATTCTAGAGAAATTAAATATTAAATCTTATCTCTATGAGTAGCATTATTAAACCTATCATCTAAGTACTTAAAGAAGATCTCACCATCTTCCTAGCATCTGGAAATCCCTTATTATGTATATATGTATATATATACATATATATATATATATATATATATATATATATTTGCATATATGTATTTTTAGATGGTCACCCTACACAGCTCAGATTAATAATGATACTACTGTCATCCCTCCAAGTGCAGTATAGGAATTCACCACTATGCCAGGTTCTGGGGTTGGCATGATTTGTGGTACTGAAGATCAAACCAGGCCCTTACACTTGCCAGTCAAGCTCTTATACCTATGATATACCTCCCTGATCTAAAGCATATATATTTTTTGGAAAAAATTTGTATTATTCAACTCAGATCAAGAGTTAAAATTATAAATGTGATAGGGCATAAAGATCAGATATATTCACATTATGAGATGACTATATTACCAATGAGAATAGAACTGCTATCACAGGATAACGGTAGAACTCTCAGGACACCATACCCTTTCATTGTCCCAAAGCATCCTGCCTGAATTGGCAGATTCTCACCTCCACAGGTAGGAATCTTTCTGGACTACTTTAAGATCATTATCCATGAAGAAAATTACCTTTGTAAACCAGACTGACTATATAACTCCGAGACAATGACAAATAATTATCTTTTAATTTAGCCAAACCTTTAGTAGACCTGATAAATTACTTGTATTAATGACTTGAAATTGCTATTTCTTTTAAGTCACCATTAGTTGGAAAATTTTACTTGATTTCCATTGACTTTATTTCTGTAAGCAATTTTTATTAATAGCATGAAATTTAAAATCCAAAGATGTTCATTTATATATAACTATGAGGACAGGCTAATAAGGGCAACTAAATTCACTCTGAAATGGACATAATTATAGTGGAGGTCAGCCTCAGACAGTCCTAAAGTTTATCCTTGTTATGAAAAATAACTAAAATTATGAACACAAAGAGTCCATCAGGTTATTGTTCAACAAATAATAGATACTGTAGGGCTCATAACTGTCTTTGTTGAACATTATTGAGTTTTACAGCTTTAAAGTTGTCCTAAAGTTTAAACTTGAACTCATGCAGTTGTCTTACTCAGAAATACTTAGTTACTTTTAACAAAACAGAGACCCTTTTCCATTTGTGAACCTAAGCTTGTTGTGCTTGACCAGGAGACCTCTTCCTAATAGGATTTTTTGAAGTCAATTACCTTAGTGAATACACAAATGCTAAAACTAGAATGTGTCCATGAAGCATGAATCTGTTAAGACCAAGAAATATTTGACCCACGCAATCTAGATGAAGATTAGAATAACTTTGAAACTTGTTTATATACAGACTTTTTTAGTCTTTCATGAAAAATTTCACATTTAATTCAGACACAAGGATATATTCAGATTTCTGCAACTAAATTAAGTGAAATATGATTCTTTCACTATTTACTGTTGACCCTGAGCAGTCAGACCCTGTGCATAATCCTCCCTTCATCTTTTATACATTTTTTGGAAAGTATTCCTTCAGATTAACAAACTCCTACCTGTCTGGGACATTGCTTTTAACTGATCACTGTACATCATAGATTTTAAATTCTTTAAGAATTTTAATAGGGAAACATATACTGTTGTCATGTGCTAAAGTATATACTTGTTGCAGACCAACTATGACTACCAATGACTTACACTGTAGCTGAAATTGTAGAACTAGATAAAAAAATTCAGCCTCCAAATCACAAACACCATTTCACTGCTTCTGATGCCAAATCTCTTGCCTACAATTCATAACCCTTTTGATGTGTAGGGATAGAATTTTTCACATTTTTCTGTCTACGTGTCTTTTTATAAGGGGCTATAAAATATGGTACCCAGTAACTGCATACACTTATGTACATTGAAGTTTCAATTAAAATTAAAAGTTCAAGCCGGGCGTGGTGGTGCACGCCTGTAATCCCAGCACTTGGGAGAATGAGGCAGGAGGATCGGTGCGAGTTCGAGACCAGCCTGGGCTACAAAAGTAAGCTTAAGGCCAGCCTGAACTGCATAGTGAGACCCTGTCTCAAAAAAGACAAAAAAAAAAAAATAATAATAATAAAATTAAAAGTTCAGCTTGTCACCCATACTAAACATATTTCCAGTTCTTACTACCAACTTAAGTTTAGTCTTTAGCAAGTTAGGTGATAGCAGAAAGTTCTGCTTGACAGCGTCAGTCCACGCAGGTGATGGCAGATCACTTGCACATACAGGGACAAGATATAACATGCAGCTCATCTTATTCAAAAGCATCAGTGCCTGCCCTGTCAGGATCTGAGAACTGTGTCATAGAAATTCTCAGTGGTTACATGATTAACAAACTGGAACCAGAATTCTAACATTTTTTATTTCATTATCATACATTTTATCATAAAGAAGTACACATTTCTAAAGTTGAAAAACACTTAAAAAAATCATTCCCATGAATGTGTTCTTTACGTTCTTTCTCTTACATGAGACTGATAAGATTATAACATTTCTAATACATGCAAATTATTTTTGTACTTTTTTTTCTTTTTTAATGTATTGGGTACAGGGTCTCACTATGTAATTATATTGTATTTTATCCAAACATACACACATGCTTCATGCCATTCCCTAAATACTATTTCCATTCCCCATCTCCGAGAATTCAAAAAATTCATCAGCAACCTGACGGTGCTGGTTACTTTCCTCACAGTGCTGAGACAAATTACTTGATGTCCAAAATTAAAGAAAGGAAAATTCATTTAGCTCACAGTTTGTGGAAGTTTTAGTTCATAATCAGCTGGCTGCAGAGCAGGATGGCATTGCACAAGGGTAACCGTGCAAGGTGGCAGAATACAATAACAGGAGCAAGAGCCAAAGGGGAAGAGCAAGCCTCCCTTTCTCTCCTACACTGTAAGCAGGGGTCCAACCCTAGGGCAGGCGTGTGCAGCATTCACACCATCTCTACACCCTCCACTTGCACAGGTTGAGGATGTTTACAATGTAAAATGCCTCGGTCTCTCTTGAATCACTTAAACTTCTGAGCTTTTCACATTGACTCAGTGTATCAACCAGTATACACATTACTCCTCCTGCCACTAAAGCAATGTTTAATGCTCTCATATTCAATACTAAATTTGGATAAATGTTACATTTCAATAACAATAAGCCTAAGGGGTTTCACATCACCTATTAGTTTCAAGGAGATGCTTCTTACATTTAATTTGAATCCAAAATTTCAGTAATTCTCTACCATAAACTAACAGATGCTTAAGCTCTCTCTAAAACTCTGTCTATGGTCCCAAACTTAATCCTGAGGGGATTTGACCCTGGAAGATACAAAAAAAAAAAAAAAAAAAAAAAAAAAAAAAAAAAAAAAAAAAAAAAAAAAAAAAAAAAAAAAAAAAAAAAAAGAATGTTTTGTTATACAGGTCTTGCTTTGACTTGCCCTTGACCACCCAGCAAGAAAAAAAAAAAAAAAGCTTAATTACAATGCATGAAACGCAGAGCTAGATTAGTGACATGAGCTTTAGGAGGCTTAGATTCAATAGCCTCCAACATCACAAGCCCACTACAATTGCAGAACATTTGACTGTGTATGTGTCTGCTTCCTCTTAGTCCAAAGAGAAATATATTCTTTTCCTTCACCCCCTTTTTGTTTTCTAAGCAACATCAATAGGGAGGTGGGTCATGCCCACACACTGTACTCTGTAGAACGATTGTGAGGACAATATGCAATATGTCAACTTTCAAAGAAAAGAAAGGGGAAAAGAAAAAGGGGAAAAAAAAGTAATGTTGATTTAGCAGGATAAACGTTTAATTGTTTGATCAATCTTATATACCTATATGTATTAATCTAAACTGATCTGATGATGAAAATATGTAATATAAACATTGTTAAATTTAAACAATAAAAAATACTTAAAAAAATAAAAATAAAACTCGACAGAAATTTATAGTAACTCTTAGTATATAAAATAGCATTTGCTTTGCAGTCTCATTTTCATGAAATACATGAAACAACTTGTGCAAAATCCATAAACACATTTCTTGGTATATAATACGTGCTTTGTATTGTTTGCTATGATTATTTTATTACTTTTGTACTATTATATATAAATTAATATCTAAGGAGTAAAATCTCCATAAAACTTTTAACTATTAGCATATTTTTAACTTATGTTTTTGTAATTTTTGGAACCCATGTTTATTCCTTGGGATAGTTCAGTGAAACATGCATAGAAGTACAGTAACTTCATAATGTGAAAAAAATTGTCCGAGTCTCAACTGGGGACGAAAATCACCTAGTGAGTGAATGTCAGCTAGACCAGGCCATGGCTACCACTCCAAGGATAGCGCAGGAATTGATCTGCTTATGGATGGAATGGAATACATTCTCATGGATGCCACTTTACCATAGAAAATGGCATTATTGACTAGGTATCAGAGTCCTTCTTGATACATGTGCTGGAGCTGATACTGTGCATAAAATGGTCTAAAATGTGATAAGGAGCAATTCTGAGTAAAAAGAGCAGTCACAGAAATACCTTTCACGGTTATATCTATTTAATATAAAGTACCATCATCATCTTATTTTTTCATAAAGATAGGTTATTTTTTTAAATTATATCCTGCAATCAAAGATTTCATAATATATGGAGCGTTAATTAATAGAGTGGAAACACCCACTTTGGGCATATATATTGGCTACATTCACATGAGTAACCTTAAATATCCTTAACTATGTCATTTTTACACAAACACCACACACATTTTAGAATTGCAGTATCTTAAATCGCTCTCCTTGTAGACATTAGCTTACTAAAAATAATATGACAGGAGTTAATAAAAAATACAATTATAGCCAACATTCCCTAGCCACTTTTTTTTATAATTCAGGCAATATGCCATGTGCTTTGCATGAATTATTTTTTATTTCCCTGAAAATATTCCATATGATAAAATGCTGATTACATCGGCAGCATCGTTAAATTTCTCCCATTATTTTTGGGCATCATTACTCTGATAGATAATAATTACTGAAAACACAATTGAAACAATACATGAATGTCACTTACTAAATCCTTATTATGAGGAATGAACATTCTATACATAATTAATTCTGTTGTTCAAATTTATTACATGGGCAGAAAGAATGCAAGCCTCAATGTGGTCCACTCCATCTCTAAACAGCTGTGCCATTAGAAAGCTCTGCCTTAGATTACAACACACTACTGCTTCTGTTTTATAGACACATGACAAAACCAATTATTGATACTTTTAGGAGACAAACATCATGATCTCCCACACCATCAAAGACTTTCTCCCAGACAAACTATAGTTTCCATGAGCTACTCTGAATATGTTGTTCTTATCTGATGTTGTGCATAGGACTTAATGAGGATATACAAATACAGTTCACACCCAAGTTCCAGGAAAAAGTAATTAAAAAACCTTTTCAAATATGTTGCATTGGAGTTCCAGTGGTCTAATTGGTTAATGTGTAGTGTTACATAAATTTGTGGGATAGTGTGTTTGCTTCATCCTTGATTTTTAAAAAGAGTACAAAGTAATCTGCATAATATATATATATATATATATATATATATATATATATATATATAATGATTTAATTATAAAGCAGTATGTTTCTCCAGTCAGAAAATATTCCCTATTCTATACATTCAGCCAGTCTAACAGATCACACAGATCACTTAGATTCCCTTGGATATTACATCCACAAATTCTTCTGAATTGATCCCTTCTTTTATATCACCACAGCTGTAATAAGCTCAACTTGCATTCTGTTTTACCTGTAATCTAGGCAAGCATTTCATAAGTCTGTCTGCTCTTCTCAGTTTACATCCTGGACATTCCCTGATGTCAGAATTACCTTTCCTAAAGGCAACTTGGGTAATTCATTGCTGATCTTGCTAAGAACCTCCAATAACTCAGTCAGTTTCCTAAGTCTGCCCCTCCTCAGTAGTATAGCCTAGCTTTCCAGAGGCTTCCTGAAATTTTCTATTTGCCTCTGTCTCTATGCCTGTCTCTCTGTCTCTGGCTCTGTCTCTCCCCACCTCATATCTGTAGTGCTACACACTTTAGTCATTACACCTTGGATACACTTTACGATGTGTCTTTGCCACTTTTTAACATTTCCTCCCTCTTCATACATTAAGGATCTTCTAAGTCGCAAATCGAAATGACCTCACATGTAAGATCTTTATGACTGCACTCAACACAGTTACATGAGACACTGAAACCGAGGCACCTTGTCTGAACTTATCTTAGGGGAGTCCACATATACAGTCTTGTGTCACAGTCATTTTTAAATTTGGCTTATACTTCTACTACATTATAAGTCCCTTGAAAATAGACACTGGATTCCACTGTTTTTCAATAGCATCTTCTAAGTTTTAGGCAAGTTCTTTGAAAATTAATGTAATAAATATGTGCTGAATAAAATTTTTATACACTGTGTGTGTGTGTGTGTGTGTTTTAAGTATTTAGTACAGGTTCTCACTATGCAGCTTGCACTCATAGTGATCCTCCTGTTTCAGCCTCCTGAGTGCTGGAGTTACTGGTGTGTGCCACCACACTCAGTATTTACTTGTGTGTCCTCATAAGTTTTAAAACTTGCTTGTTCCATTCAAACAGAGTCTACTATACCTTATCATAAGGACAGACCAAAGTCCAAGTTACCCTTAAAGAGTTTTAAAAACATAATTTCTTTTGTTAATAAATACAAAGGATAAATAAGGAACATAAAGAAGGGTAGCTTTTTATTTTTTTAGTGAAGGTTTACAAGGTCTACAGGGTCTCTCTATATAGACGGGACTTGCAGTGATCTATCTGTTTCCAGCCTCCCAAGAGCTAGAGTAGGTGAGCACTACCGTGCAGTGTCAATCACCACCTCAGCGCACCCCGGGGGCGGGGCCCAGTGCTGCATGGGCAGGGAAGCCAGGCCTCTGCTTCTGCCTAAGCAGGCGCTTTAATCCGCAAAACTAGGAGGGTAGCTATTGAGAAGTAGGAAGAACATGCTCAAATAGGAAGGGGAACAAAGTCGCGAGAAGTGAGGAGGGGAGGAAATAAAAAGGGATTAAAAAAAAGAATAGAAGGAGAGAATAGGGAATGAAGCTTGCACAAATGAAAGGAGGAAGGTCAAAGTGAGCAAAGGGGAATTCAAAAAAAGGATTAGGATATATTATGTGCAGTTACAAATTCCTATGACAAATGTATGAATGTGATCATTACATATGGCAAATATGTATTAAGAAAAAAATAATAAAGCAAGCACATAGTAGAATTAATAGAAAACCTTTCAAATATCAAACAATTTTGTAATTTAAAATGACTGAAATTTCCCTTACATTTTGTTGATGTACTGACATTTTCAAAACATTATTTAACACATTCCCTTAATAATCATTCAAAAACCCAATAAAATATAATTAAACTAGAATCAAAGTTGCCATTCCTGTTGGCACTGCTTTGAGGAAATAGAGATTTATCTTGTTTTTAATGTTACAAGGTGTAAGTTGCCAGTCATGAAAGGGTAGAATCGAACACATGGCAAATATGACAAATGTGGGGAGAAGAAAGACTCTGTGGACCCGCACTGCCACAGCTAGGTCAGCTACAGGACACCTGACCACAGTGGAGGAGACTGTCCTTACAGGGATGCTCTCTTCCTCTGACCTTCCATATGCAGAAGCATGTATCTTCTTAGAGATGGGAAAACAGAGAAATTGTGATTTTTTCCCCCTTTAGGTCTGTAGGAAACCTGTAGTTCTCTATTTTCCCATTGTTTAAAGAAAGTACTAATGAGAACTTACTGAGATGACAGATTTCTCAACACAGTTCTTGGTCCATTGAAAGAGACCTTTGATGTTTGTCTCTTTGCTGAAATAATGATTTACTAGCCTGTTAATCACTACTTTTTTTTTTTTAGACCAGTAAGATATGGTCTTTGTTTATTCTTGAGTTAGTAAATGTTTGCCACTTAACACATAAATTCTACAATATGATTTGGGTAACACCATTGGCATTAATTAATAATTATTATACAGATTGCCATGAAGCAGTCCATGGTTTCCAAGAAGAGGAATTAGAAGCAGAGCTTAAAATATCATATACCTTTCGTGGCAATGTCTGGAGACACTTCTACTTACTAGAATTGGGACAATGATAATGCTCCCTAGAGGGTGGAAAGAAGAGAGACTGCTAAACATCCTACAATGAACAGACACCCATCACAGTAAACCAGGTACCCAATGTGTCAAGAATTCCATACAGAATTTAGATGATGGGCAGAGTGTTAGTCCTATAGCTGAAGATTCACCATACCCAAACTTTCAGGCTCACCACATTATGCCTGTGCGTCACTGAAGAACTGACTTAACCCTACAGAATTCCATTGTCTGTATTTAAGAAGGGAGGATCACAACATCCAAAAGTCTGTTTTAATTAAAAATTGCAACAATAATTTTAGAACTTAAAACCCTTTGTTAATTGGTTGCTGCAATATAGTGAACATTGCAAAAAACTCTTTTAAAGTTGTTATGTGCTCTGGTCTCAGTGCTCACCTTCATTTCATCTGTTGAATTCTGATTCCCACAGTGGTCGCAGCAGGAGCTCTTTGCAGGTTGCTAAGTGATCTCCACAAACGGACTGGTGCTTTTATAAAAGCAGTCCAGCAAAAGTCCTCACTCTTTATCCATTTGAGGGTGCAGCAGGAAGAAGGTATCTCATCGTGAAAGTGGATTCTTACCAGACACTGAACTGGCTGTGTCCCTGAATTGGCTGTATCTTCCCAGCCTCCAGAGCTCCAAAAAATGTATGGATTTTCTTTATAAGCCACAGACATTATGGTTTTTTATGGCTTTTGAAATGGACTAAGACAAGTTTTTTCATGATTTTCATATTAATGGCAGCGCTTCTTCTACAAATGGTCACCTTGGTATCTCATTTGTTAAATAACTGTGTATTCTTTAAAAATTAAAATTGGGCTGGGGAGATAGCTCATGAAATAAGTGCTCGCCTGACAAGTGCAAGGTTCTGAGTTTAACCCTTAGTTATATATATATATATATATTATATATATATATATATATAATATATATATATGTATTTATATCCAATATATATCATTTATATATATCCAATATATATTAAATATATATGTATCCAATATATATATATATCCAACATATATGTCCAATATATATATATATCCAAAATATATATCCTATATATATACACACACACACACATATATATATTGCCACCACCCTCCAAGAGATAAATTTGTGGTGACATTACAAAATAAATTTCATGGAAAAATATCTTTCATTTTTGTATCTACTCAACTTTGTGGCTAAGTTTGATCCTGTCTGTTGCATGCTATTACTGTTGATTTCTGATCAATTTTGTGACAAATGGCATAGTAAAGTCAAATGTCACCAATGCTGATAGTGAGAGCATCCATGCAGAAATTATATATTTGTTGGCCTTAGCTGACAATCATAACGGATTTTCACTCTTGATTTCTTCAAATCAGATTATTTTCTTAACTTTAAACTCATATTGTTGATTTTTGTATTATTGTAATATAGCAAATATAATTGCTTTAAGCATATCTTCTAAAATAGAATTCTTTTGTTTTATTTTTTGTACCAGGGATTGAACTCAGGACCTTATGCTTGCCAGGTAGTCACTTATACCCCTGAGATACCTCACTGACTTAAAATAGAATTCTTAAAATTGTGAATTTATCTTGCTTATTTTTGCTAATAAATCTGAAACATAACTTCTCAACTTCAAAATTAGAAGACATAAATGTAAATGCAAGGAAATTGTAGTAATTCGTCTATCAATATGGCTGGGCTCTTGACACCAATCCTAAGTGACTATATACACTGTCTTAAATTTTAACTTCACCCAAAGGGGTCATGTTCCATTCAGTCAGTGCCTACTTTTTCACTAAATAGTCACTATTTTTGCTAAAGCTCTTCCTTATCTCGCAGGACAGAAGACTCATGGGAACCTTAAGCTGTCCAGGGTATCTTTCTGCAGTCTCTCCTGTGGTATAGTCCCCTTACCTTGGCTGATCCAGGCGATGATTCCCACAATGTGTGCTATCTCTGCTTTTGCAGTTAATGTAGAAGGTAACAGTGTGTGACCTAAAGTCTTACCATATTCCTTAGCCAAGATATGATTAGTAAAACTCCTTTTCCCAATTTTCACTCGATAACCTAATCTTGAAACAAAAGGAAATGAAATATCCTATTACTTGAACTAGTGTACAAATTTGATGTTTCTAAACTATACTTAAAAAGAAAATTCTTTAACACCGCATCTTGATATCTATAATGTGAAAAGATCAATCTATAATGTGAGTGAACAATTAAAAATAAGATGTAATTATGAGCCTTGTTTTTGAGATCCAAAGATTTGAATTAATGTTATAGGAATTATATTAATTTAAACTAAACCCTCATATATGATCAGCAGCCTTTTGTGGTAGTGAAACCATGTTTCAGAATTGACAAAACATTATGTTAATACTGAAAACAACTACACAGAAACAACAACAAAAAACAATGAGACTCTAGAATATTTAAGGTGATTTGGATTACTACTGCTCAAAGAGCAGTGATTTATCAGAGGACTGAAGGGGAAAACTGATCTGAGAGCTGTCTACATGTTTGATACAAGTTTTGCTTCTTTCCTGGAGGCAATCTGCAACCTTCACCTGTCCTGCTTAAGACAGTGGAGCACACAGGTGACAAAATTAAGATAATAATATTTGAGAATTGATAGAGATGAACAAATACATGACAAGTCCAGACTGTTTCTGCAGATAAAAGGAAATAAGAGAGAAGTTAGATATTGAAAAAGTAAAAATTAAAACACTTGGTCAGATATACTTGTGTAGGGTTTTCAATATTTCCATTATACATGATATACTTAAAAGTTTGGGAGAGAAATTTCAAGACCTTCACAGTTGAAACCATTATTTATATTTCCATTTTAAAATTGTTATTCCAAGGACTGAGGATACAGCTGAGCGACATAGTTCTTGCCTGGCAAGCACAGGATCCTGAGTTCAATTCCCAGTACCAAAAATAAATAAATAAATAAATAAATAATCATTATTTGCAGGTGAAAGTGATAGAAAGGAACGGAGACTATTTGAAATCTCTTCAAAAATGTTTAAAACATTGATTTCATTTTAGTTCTCTACCATCTTCTTAGCAATTATATTGAGACAAATTATATAACAATTATACTTCAGTACAGTGTGAAAAGAATAAATGCTTATTCAAAAATTTCAAGGACATCTCTGTAGTATGTCATAACATGACACTTTAACATATATTTCTGGCATCTTCAGAGTCTGTTCTACTCTCCTAATTTTTTATGAGGCCCTTATCCTGGCAAATTAATTCACATAAACTCAACTGTTCCTTCTGGCTATATTATTTTAATTTTCACTTTTTAGTTTTTTAAAGAGAGTGCAAAATAGTATTAAAATAAAAAACAAGATAGATAATAAAATATTCTCTTATTAAGGAGGTACCATGACCTAACAGCCGTCTCCCAACCTCTTGGGCTGAGCACTCTTCGTTCCCTGAGTCAGAGGTTCACCTGTGCAAAGCGCTCAGCTGAGCGGCCTCAGGAGCTAGCGCGCTAAAACACAGCATGAGGCAACTTTCACTTGAACACGTTTGCACGATAGTAAGCTTTAACCACAATAAACTGAAAACCGAGAAGAAAATTATGTAGCAACTTAGAAAATGATAAGTACTGTGGAAAAAAAGAAAAATGGCAAAGGAGATTATGCGCAAGAGGCTGAGGTTAGTATTTCAAACAGAATTCTTGGTAGATTGTTGGAGCCTCTGAATAAAGCCTAACTTATTCTGGTCAGAAAAAAATGTATGTTAGCTGTTGAGATGTAAGGTGGAGGAAAGAGTGTACACACGTCCAGTGTATATGCTACTGGAAGAGGACAGGCAGTAAGGAAAAAGAAGGAGGTAATGAATCAGTTGGGTGAAGGAGATGACAAGTAGGGGAAATGATCAGAATGAAGTGATTTTTGATAATATGGACTGTGAGTCTTTTTTATAAAGTGATGCTTGAGCAACAGAAGCTAATTCATACACCTAACACGGGACTTGCAAAAAGTATATGTTCCAGCAACTCATATGTTCTACCACTTCATTACAGAAATGAAGGGAAAGGAGTTGACAGAGAATTGGAAGGAGGACAAGGGAGTAAGAGAAGTTCTTTCTGATCTGACTGCCACAGGGGATTTGGCACATCAAGGCCTCTTTCTCCCAGAATCATCATTCTCGGGTTATTATTTGCTGGAGGCAAACAAAAGCATTTCCTTATGCTTTGTGGAAATTTCACACTGCAGTCATATAGGCAGCAAATGTGAAAACTCTCAGTCCAATAGTTACTTTCCAGCAATTTTTGAGTGGTTCTTGTCTGGACACTGAGCTGGTGCGAAATTATAGGTAAGAGGGAGATGTGTGGAACATTACTTTGTCTCTCCTGTGCCTCTGTGAAGCTGAGGACACACCCTGCAGCATCTGTGACCTGTGAATAGCAAAAGTACCTGAAGAACATGAAACATGGAAGATCTGTTGCAATGCACAAGAGCAAAAGAGATTTACAGACACTCTTACGATGTAGATCTTACACATCCCTCCAAATTCCCATGCCAGGGAGTAGGGCCAGGAGGAGGAGGTGGCCAGCCTTCCCTGTTCCTACTGTCTCTTCTGCGTGCTGGCTGACACGGCATAAGCACCTTCCCCCACTGTACCCTTCTGCAATGCCATTAGCACCATGGACCCAAGAAATAAGAGACTAAATCTTTTTAAACTTGTGAGCCAAATGAATCTTTCTCCCTCTTTTTTATAGTTGGAAATTTTGTCTGAGAACTGGGAAAGTGACTTGCAATGAACTGAAGTGAATACAGACAATAATCTAGTGCCATAAAGGTGGTTTCTATTCTTATTTAACATAAGAGCAAGAACTTGTGGAGCATTTCACTTGCTAGTCTGAAGTCAAATGTGAAAAATCACAGTCTGGAGACATGCTCTAAATTGTGTGAACACTGAAATCATTTCATGAGGAAAAATTAATTTTACTGATAGTGGAAAACTTTCTTAATTCCCTTAACAATTTTTGTATAAATTATGATTTATAGTATTGTCCAATAATCGGTTCAAATCAATCTTCACTAAACTCATAAATTTTAACATTGATAAACGTGCGCAAATGCAAACATCTATAATGGAATATTTTTATTGTATACTTTATTTGAGAAAAAAAGAAACCACTTACCCCAAAATATTTTCTCATGTTATTTTGGTTCCATTCTATGAAGGACACAGAATTAAAATCTTTGGGTTCTTAAAGTGACATCTCTTTGTTATCAAATATGTATTCCAACATGTTAAGGTGAAGGAAGGGAACGGATGCAAGAACGCTGAGCACAGATCAATTTTCTTCTTCTGAGATTGGAAGAACATATTTTAAGCGTTCTCTTCATCATGGAGACAGAGCATAGACAAAATTATGCAGATGGGGTTTCCACTTTCCCTCATGGAATGTCTGCAACAGCCTTTGGTGCGTTTTTCTTGGTGACTCAGTCCTGAGGCGGTGTGCCACTCGGTTGCACTCAGCGCTTTCAGCGAGCACACATCAACACATTTTTGAAAGCAGCCAGAAATGGGGGTTACACTGTGACTTTCAGCTTTTTGCCTCATGAAACTTGGCATTTCTTCGGCAGAAATTAAATTCTGTTCTCCCCAACATAATAAAGTACACCTTTCAATATAATGACATTTTGCATCAATAAGCATTATTTATGTTGTCTTTCCACCTAGAGAAGCAAGAAACAAAATATCATTGAAAGGGTCCTATTTTTCATTCCCCAGAACTGATGCTTATCAGGGCATGTATGTAATTAGCAAAGGCAAAATTAAAAAGAAATTTTAAGGAAAACGCCTTCCTGAAGGTCGACATTTATCTCTGCCTTTTAAGCATAGGCACTGGTATTTTATGTAGATATTTTAACGAAAGAAGCCATCAAAAAGATATTCGTTTTAAATAATCAGCAATGCCCACAAAATAACTAATGTAAATACTGAGAGATTTTGTTGTAAACAAGTCATTTTACTTCTTGTTCTATTTTTAATAAAACTTTACTATAAATCTCAGTATACTATTACTAATGTAGGCAAAAACTATTAGAGCCATAAAATATCTAAAATTCACTCAGAAACTCTAGCCACTGACATTTTAAAGTATTTCATTGTTGATTATGAGCAGTTTTCAAAAAAATCTCAGCAATTATTAGTACCTTATAAAAATATTGGCATAAGTTACATTTGATAACAGCTGCCACAAGAGCAGTCATGCCCGGTAGGCTCTGTTTCACACATGGCCTCACAGCACTCGCCTTGTCAGCACAGTCCCTTGATGAAATTTATGGCCCTTGACCTTCACTCTTTCCCTTACAGTCTCCAAATGCACAATCTGTTTTCCACAACGTTATAAAGGTCTGTATGTTGATTTCAGTGAATCACTTGTATAATAGAGTGGCCGGAATGTGTTTAGACATCGTAACATTTGCCTGTGGACCTGGCACCCAGCAGCACACATACTCAGTGTGTTTTGAACACTTCATTCATTTTATCCTCTGGTCCTTAGCTGTCCTGTCCTCTTTCAAATATTCTTTTGTGTGTGGGTTTTTTTTTTTTTCCCCTGATCTTGTATTTTATTGGACATATCATTGGCCTCTGTGAATGTTTTCTGGTCTCAATAATGCACCGATCGTTGGCTTTTCTGTGCTTCTGTAGAATCTGCTCTGCTTTCCAGTGGTGTGTAGATCATGCAAGGAACCTGATGCTGTCAACCATTCAGGCATCTACTCAGCCTATCGTTAACACCTTCCTTATGGCACACACTCTACTGCATGCTGAGCATAGTAACGGATACAGCAAATACAGTCTCCCTACGATGGAGGACTGGCATGTCCCCACCCTCAACAGGTATAGCATCTGCATGGGCACTTTACAGAAATGCCGATCTCTGAAGTACATCATTCAACAGCCAGAACCAAAGTTTAGATTATGGCCTGGGATGAGCTCACTGCTAATGACTCAGCAAGCTGCTGCCCAGTGGCTCGCTTATGTAGGAAAGAGACACCACGATAGAGTTCATGCTCTATCACCACGATGAGTTCCGTGCTGGGAGCTACTGTCTGGGGCTTTATATGTGTACAATGGATAAATTATGAATGAACAGAAACATTATGAAATTCACACTTCAGGGGCTGGGGGATAGCTCAGTAGAATAAGCACTTGCCTGACAGTGCAAGGCTGTGAGTTCAAACTCCAGCCCTGACAAAAAAAAAAAAAAAAAAAAAAAAAGAAATTCACACTTCAGTGAGCAATGCAGATGATTATGTAGGTGATCATAACATTATCAGCAATAGTTCAGAATTGAGGAGAAGTCCTAACAGGCACTATTTAGCTATGATTGTTTAATTAAAGAAATTAAATTAAATTTAATTAAAGAAATCTCATAGCTTGGGATGTCCCCCAGCAGCAAAAGCGCCTGCCTAGCAAGCACAAGGACCTGAGATAGATCCCTGGTACTGCAGCTCCAGAACCCTGTGCCAGCCACCCTAACTGGGCTTTGTGGTATGTACTTGTGCTGCCAAGTGCTCAGGAGGCAGACAGGAAGATCACTATGAATCTGAGATGCACAGTGAGACCTTGTACCTAAATAAATAAAATATTTTTTTAAGAAAGTAAAAAATCTTCTCATCTATCGGAACTGCCACCCAGGGGATAAATTAGAGTTATCAGAGTAGAGCATTACAAAATGTGCCAAACAAAAGGACACCTGCCTGGACACCTGGTGGCTAGGAAGAGCACCATGTAGTGAAAGGACCGGGTGAGGTGACGGGCACAACACATCATATGGTTAATGAGTGCTGATGGAGAATTGCTCTGTACATTGTTAGACCATGTGCTCAATACTTAACCTAATTGTTAGCATGCGGGAAATGCTGAGTGGAGCTAAATAAGTATTTATTAAATAAATAATAGTCACATACTTGTTGCTACATTTTACATTGGGTTATGATTCATGTTCTATTTTTAAAAAGGCAGAAAATGAAGCATGTATTTCTTCAGTTTTGCTGTTTAGCACAGACTAAACTTCATGTGTTATAATTTATAATTGAAAACCTCAAGAATGATCACATGTGCACAGCAATTTTTGCAGTTAAGGCCACTTAATATTTCATCTCCCCTCAACATGGTTTTGTAATTTTTCTGAAGAGAGAAATTTTTCTTTTCCTTAACTCTTCATGAAATTTGTTGTAATACTTTTAATATGTAAAGAAAGGATCTTGACTTATGGTGAATTCAATATTGGGAATTGGATGTTCTGCTTAAGGTGACAGGATTTGGGTTCCTTTTAATGTAGTGAGGAACTTTCTAGTAACTGCAATTAGTCAAATTTTTTTAAAATTCATAAACATACACTAGAGTCTGCCAAATTTTAAAGTCAGAATCCACTTCACAGAGCTTCTGGACATTCTGTGAGGCAGAAATCAATCTTACCTGATCTGTTTCTCATAAATCAGTTCCTATGCTGCTGCTCAATAATAGAAAGCACTTACCTCCTCTAGTGGCTGACCATATGGACTGCAAAAGAAAAATCCATCTTTCTCTTGGAATATTAGATATTAGCTAAGAAAAAAATCCACCCAAACTTCTCATTTAAAGGAAGCTTTGGCATTCAGTAGCAGATTCTAGTGATTTGACAACAGAAAGCTCTACATAAAATTATGAAAGCAATTGTTATTGGCCTTGTCAAAAGTAATATAAAATGCTAAAGCCAATTTTAGCCCCCCATAGTTTGTGATGCATGGTAGACATGTCTATATATTTTACTTCCTTAGTGGTGTGAGTAGAGTTGAGTGTCAAATGTTTATTAAAATTATATGGGTTAAGGAGAAAATAATCTTATCAAATTTTACACATAGTAACTAATAAAATATGGCACTGAGACATGTACTGCAAATAAGTCAAAAAATTTACTTGAGTCTTGAGTGAAGTTTATTTAAAACTAATGAATTACCAACGTGGCATTCTAGAAATGAAGAAAGAATGAATTATTCAATAAATAAGGTGATGAAAGCCAACTACACACTTAGGGGGAATGACACGAAAGATGTATCCTTATTTCACAACTTTCACAAAAAATAAATTCCAATCACATTAACAATCTAAACATAAAAAAACTGAAACCATATGCAAGCTTGCAAGCTTTCCCTAATATGACACCAAAGACGGAACTGAGAAAAGATTGTGGTCCAATGAATTTAAATGTTTAAAAATATCCACTTGCCGTAGTATAATCAAATAAAGTAAGAAAGCAAAAGTTAGGAATGGAAGGAAGGCTTTGCAATATATACAAACTAATTGTTACTGCCCTTACATACAAAGTCTTTGTATAAATTATTAAGCAATGCGCAGAGTCCAGTAAAATACTAAATAACAGAAGTAGTAAATCAAAGTAAACAATGAAAATGAACAGGATTTTATAAATTATCATTATGCTAATAATCCAAGTATTTTACATTATGTATGAGACTAAGTTTCAATATCAAGGTCAGCAAGGGACGTATTTCTTTGCTACTAAAAGTGAGTACAAAAAGTACTTCAAGGATAGCCAAAGTTAATTAGGCAAAATTGTTTTAGTTTTTTAGTTAATGTTGACATAAATGGTTTCAATATTGATGTTAGTGAGAATATGACCTTTATTAACCTGTATACATCACTGTATGTTTATCTTATATGATCTAAGTAAAGAATCACATACTATGCACTTATATTACTTTTAGAGTGCTACATGGATTATAAATGAAACTATGTAAGTTGTTCGCATCTGAATAGGTTCTTCCAAATCCATGTATTGCAAACTTAATCTATAAACAAGAGTATTGAGAGACAGTGTTAGGCAGGGTTTAGTTGCTGATGCCACCGCTTCATAAATATATTAATAACAGTAAAAAAGGATTTACTGAAGAGAATGCCCTTTCACTCTTCTGCTTTTTGCCATGTAAAGAAACATTGTTTCTCACTTCCAGAGGATGCTGCTGTAAAAGTACCATCTCAAAAGCAGAGACATACGACAACTACACTTACTATCACTTGATATTACACTTCACTACCTCTGTAACTATGAGAAAATAATTGTATGCCATTAATAACTGACTCAGTCTCTGCTCTTCTATTATTGTAGCACCAAGTAAAATAAAATAATAGTCACACATTAACTGCCCTAGTTACTTAATATTTGTTTTGCCATAAAGTATGTATGGGACATTATTCCATGCTATTATCTTTCAAGAACTGTTATACTGAGCACAATATTGTGTGATTGAGGGCTACTAAAAGTTTATGTTCTCATTAACTTAAATATTCATGCAAGTTATGCTGCCTACAAAAGTAAATATAAGGCGATTTAATTTCTGAGCTCTACTAGTTTATAGAAAGCTGTAAAGGTTGGTCTGGGATTATAGCCGAAGGGTGAAGGAGCGGGAGCGACTGAAGAATGCAGAGAGAAAAAGAAGGAAAGCAAGTTAACGGAGGAGATGAAAATCACTGTAGCTTATCTATAGTAGATAACCACATGCTGACAGATGCCATGCAATTAACACCCATGAAGGTAGGAAGTTATGGGATAACACCGTTCAATT
Source organism: Myocastor coypus (assembly GCA_004027025.1). Taxonomy (NCBI): domain Eukaryota; kingdom Metazoa; phylum Chordata; class Mammalia; order Rodentia; family Myocastoridae; genus Myocastor; species Myocastor coypus. Next base: position 994 of record PVJA010010596.1, on the reverse strand, counting down.
TGAAAGAGAGCATGTTACACCTTCCCAGGCAATTAGTAACTTGTGAGGATGCAATCGAGACCTATGTCTGCAGTGCATATTACTACACTTTCCTTCAAGAAAACTGAAAGCTCAAATGATAAGGTTTAAACAAGACATAGCAGCTGTGTTCTCATAATTAACACATCCAGGTGAAATCTTCCTTGAAGATGCATTTATTAAAATGACAATGGTAGCGATCCTCCCTTCTTGGCCCTGGTCTTCCCCATATTCCTGGGTTTGCCAGCTGCACCCTTTGACAGGCATTTTCTGTGGAAGTCCATTGGCCGTAAAATCAGGTTTACTGGGAGCAGGGAAGAATGCTATTCCCATCTACACTATTGGCAAAATTTCCAAGAATGTTTAGTGGCATCACATTCATCTATGAACTCTCATCCTCACTGGGCCATGTGTGTACTCCTTCCCCTGAAGGAGGAGCAGAGTTGGCTTCTCAAAAAGAAATCACCAAAACTTGAATAACATTTAAAGAACAGATACTATAGAGGTGGAAAGTGCAATTATAGAGAACATTATACAGGGCTCCTACAATTCGCTTTTAGAAATATTTAGAAGAAATTGTAGGGGGAAAAAGTAGCATTGATATCACAGAAAAAGGTTAATTAACAGTATAATATGAAAAAGTCAGCTGGACATGGTAGTACACGCCTGTAATCCCAGCACTTGGGAGCCTGAGGCAGGAGGATGGGTGAGAGTTCGAGACCAGCCTGGGCCACAAGAGTGAGCCCAAGGCCAGCCTGAACTGCATAGTGAGACTCGGTCTCAAAAAGACAAAAAAAAAAAAAAAAAAAAAAAAAAAAAAAAAAAAAAAAAAAAAAAAAAAAAAAAAAAAAAAAAAAAAAAAAAAAAAAAAAAAAAAAAAAAAAAAAAAAAAAAAAAAAAAAAAAAAAAAAAAAAAAAAAAAAAAAAAAAAAAAAAAAAAAAAAAAAAAAAAAAAAAAAAAAAAAAAAAAAAAAAA
>PVJA010010595.1:26169-57117 GCA_004027025.1 Myocastor coypus | reverse complement strand
AAAAAAAAAAAAAAAAAAAAAAAAAAAAAAGGGCTGGTGAGATAGCTCAGCGGTCTAAAGTGCCTGTTTAAACAGGCTAAGGCAAAGTGCAGTGACTGCAGTTCAATCCCCAGCACCACATGCCACTCTGGCCCTGCTCCTAGGGTGGGCTGAGCCAGCCATAAAAAAAAAAAAAAAAAAAAAAAAAAAAAAAAAAAAAAAAAAAAAAAAAAAAAAAAAAAAAAAAAAAAAAAAAAAAAAAAAAAAGTCTTAGGAACAGGAAAAAAAGGAGAGAGAGCTAGATTCATATAACTAGACAAAGTATCAAGTAAAGTCTAATTATATTCACTTCTCAAAAAGAGGAAGAAAATGTAGTTCTAGAGACTCATTTTGACAGAGACATGTTAAACAGGATTCTACCTGGTATATCCTGTACTCAAGTCTTCAGCAATGCTAGAAGGCACTGTAATTGAAAAGCTAACAGTATTATTAATTCTTACAGTACCAGGAGGAGAAAAATGCCTCCTCTATTAAACAGAATGATGTTTTTTAAAAAACAGAATAAGACAGGGGAAAAGGAACCTTTCTACGCTGTTGGTGGAAGTGTAGACTTGTGCAACCATGTAGAAATCAGTGTGGAGATTCCTCAAAATAATAGTATGACAGGTCCCATTTGACCCAGCTATCCCCCCTCTTGGTATTTTTCCAGAAGAATTAAAAGCATCATTCCACAGCAATATGTATGCTCCCATGTGTATAGCAATGCAGTTTGTAAACGCTGAATCTTGGGGACAATCCAAATTCCATAAGCAAAGAATGGATAAAAAGGATGTGTTTTTCTTTTTGATACAATGGAGTACTACTCAGATGTAAAGAAGGATACATTTGTAGCATTTGTAGGCAAGTGGATGTACCTTGAGACCATATTCTTAAGAGAAATTGACATGCACATGTAAATATTGTCTGAGACACCAGAAGGGTAAATGAGGACCAAAATGTATAATAGCTACTGTGAAATGAGAAGAAAATGTTCAAATTAGAAAGAGAGCTCAGAAGAGTAGAGGGGAAAAGGAAGGCAGGGGAAAGAAAAAAAATGAGAAAAGAAGGAAAATTGCAAACAAAGGTTTTGTAAATAAGGAGGGAAACAGGGTTAAAGGTTGTTGGGGGAGGAGGGAAAAATCAAGTTTTACCACATACAGGTACAGATTCCCTATGATGAATGAGATCATTATGTATACCTAAAATGGACCAGTAGACTTAATAAAAAAAGACTAGTGATGTTGAGCAGAGTTCTATTTCTTTCCTACCTATTTGTATGTCTTCTCTGTGGAAATGTCTCTTGAGATCCTTTGCTCATTTTAATTGGGTTTTGTTATTATTGTTATAGTTGAGATTTTAAGCAATATTTATATTATATTATACTATACATATTACTTTACTCACATTAGATAAATAAGTTCTCCCATTCTGTTTTGCTATCTTATCGTGTCCTTTAACATGCAAAAGTTTTAGCGATTTTTAGGAAGTTTTAGTTTTGATGAAGTTCAATTTACCTATTTTTCTTTTCACTGTGCTTTTGGTGTTAACTATATAAAAAAAAAAAGTGTTGACTAATCCAGTGTCACAAGGATGTGCACTTATAGAAATCCAGAGGACAGGAGAAGTGAAGGGAGAGATTTATTATAGAAATAAAATAAAAGTGCTAGAACTGGAGAGTGGGAGGCTCTGACGTGAAAGGATTTGCCGAGTGCCTTATAAGACAATTGGGCAAAACCTGCAATTAAGATCCATCACTGTGGAAATATAGAACGCAGGGTAAACACAGAAAATCCTAAAGTTGTACAGGGAAAAGCAGACTGAAGAAAGGAGTGGGAATAAGAATAGCATTGTATTTCGAAGGCAATAGAACCAGCTCATCAGATTTCACGAAAAAACTATTTTTGAACTGGAACTCTGCACCCAATCCAACTCTCACTGTGATATGAGAGCACGTTCTGGAGGCAGGTGGATGGGTTAGCACTCTGTTTGCTTCTGATACTAACGGATTGAATCCAGAGCCTTTGAACAGAGACACACCTCCAGCCCATTCTTAATTTTAAAATTTTGAGATAGCTTTTTGCTGTATTGCACAGGCTGGGCTTGAACTTTGATCTTTTTGACTCAGCTTCCCAGGGGCTGGGATAGAGGCATGTAACACCACTCCTGGCCAAGGAGCCATTTCTTAATCAGGGAGCCATCCTCCTCAGAGCCCCACATAGGCCAGTGTGTAGGTAAGTACACGGGAAACAAAAGCTGAATGGAATGGCATTGTGCCTGCTTTCTTGCAGCAAGCAAGCTCTCATCCACCCGCCCGCTCATCCTTCCCACGTGTCCAGCCTGGTGGATCTGTGCTGTAGCATGTACCTCTCGAGTCCTGGGAGACTGGCCAGGTGCCAGGGCCACGTACTCTCCGCTTGAGGAAGCCAGAGGAATGCCTGCAGCAGTTGAACACATTCCCATGGAGTGTGCAAACAGTGATGAAATCACCACAGCTTCCTGGGGGGAGGAAGATGCTATGTCCCCAAGCTCAGTGAGAAGGTGCTGGGGATACAGGAAAATAAATGAGTTTTCCAGAAAGTAGAGTCCTTTCACTTGACCCTACCCATAGGTAGTCCCATTGAAGTTTGGCTCTGTGTTTCCCTTTGACTTTCAACATGGTGAGATTGAATTTGTAGACAAGATTTTCTTATAGCCTGCTGGCTGAGCAGTGGGGTGAGCTGTCCTGCCGTGGGAAGTTGTGAGTCCCTGCCCCGGGCACTGGTAACTAATTGGCAGGGATGTGTGGAGGTGAGGACGACTCCAGCTCAAGATGCTATGAATCTCTGGTGCCCATTGTCCCCAGGACGCTGCCAGAGGTGTGCAATCTGATGCATATTTCACAACAAAGCTTCTGAGGTTAGTGATGCAAGGTCATTCAGAAGAAATCTGTGGCTGGGGCGATGGATCCTGGGCTGTTGGGCTGGGAGGGACTGACTCACACTTCCCAGGCCCTGCCAGCATGTCAGAGGCAAGTGATGTTGTCCCCCCACTTCTTCCTCTGCTCAACCCCTACAGGCAGACGCCTGGTCTCCCGCCCCTCTCTTTCCGTGCACAGGCTCCCCTGGGAAATTTTGATTGCACCTCTGGCTTCAACCTCCACTCTGTGACCACTCCCCACTCTGTGTTTCTAGCCTTGAAGTCATCTCTGAGCACCAGGCTCAGAGCCAGCGGTGTACTGGACATCTCCAGCTTGACGTCCTGTGTTGCAAACATGTGCTGCAAACTTAGATGCTTCTCCTGCCTTTAAAGGTATTGTCCTTCCCCCAGCTGGCCACTCCATACAGAGACCTTCTAGCTCACCCTTACGTCCTTCTGCCTTGTGTCTAAGTCTGGATATTCTATTCACATGGCCCCTCTTTATTAGCTTATTTGGGGAGGATAGTGTTGAGACAAGGTCTCGCTGTGTAGTTCAGATTGGCCTTGAACTCACAGTGTAGTCCATGCTGATGGTGAATCAGTGGTGATCTTCCTGCCTGAGCCTCCTGAGTGCTGGGATGATAGGCATGCCCTGTGTGTCCAGTTTATCAGCCTTTTTCATTATGGTTTTGTTCCTGTTGAGCCCACTGTGCATTTCCTGGGCACTAGTGTCCAGCCCAGTGGCTGGTCCTGTTTGCCTCACTTACCTCTTCTTCTCTAACCAGCACATGCTCCACTCCTGGCACAGTGAGAATACATGCATGTAAAGCAACCCAGGAGGGCTCCACCTCCTTCAGCTGGGTGCTAACACTCCTCTAAAGAAGCACAAAACACTAAAAAAACTGATAGTGCCAAAGGCTGGCAAGGAGCAGCCAGAACTTCCCTGCATTCCTGGAGGAGGTTGAGGTGAGTAAAAACACTCTGGAAAACCAGCTCATACTCAAGAAGATCTATATGTACTCTGTGACCCAGTGGTTCCATTCCTAGATAGATATCTAACAAATACACACCCATGTGAGCATCAGAAGGCATGTGCAAGAAGGTTAGCATGCTGCAGTGCTCACCTCCAGTGACTGTGTGTCCATGTGATGGAATGTCACACAGCACTGAGAAAGCTGTGTAACCCATGCAACATGCATGTATAACAACATGCATGTATAAGGGCATGCAAAAATATGGTGAGTGAAAGAAGCCACACACAGTAAGGTGTGGAAAATGGGCTACACTGTTGAGCAGAGGTGTACATCTTCATGATTGTGGGTGGATATCTCCTTGAAAGGGGCTGCAGTGGATTTCTGTTGTGAGTCATGACTTGTTTCTTACCTGGGTGCTGTCTTCAAAGGTATGGTGAATTTGTGAAAAGGTGTGCACTTCCTGTATGTAGGTTAGACTCCCATAGAAAGGGTAGTAACGCATGACAGTTAGTAAGCACCCAACAACACAAAGTCTCTCCTGTGGACCTTTATGCCCAGAAGGGGAACTTCTTGACCCAGGCAGAAGACTCAGATCTTTTGACCATGTGCCCCATCTACCAGGCCACCTCCTTCCCACCTGTGTGTGCCAGTGATCTACATCACTCCTCACCTCTGCACCTGTCACCTGTGCCACTGCTTGGCAGTCCCTCCAACCTGGATGTGTCCTTCTGTCTGGCTGTATCTGAAGATGCCAGTTCCTCTGAGAAGCCTCTCCTGACTTCTCAGACCAAGCAACGTCTCTGGTTGCATTACCACTGCTTCTCATGGCTCTCACTGGCCTGGCTTGCAAGTGTTCGCTTGACTGAAGGAGAGCCTCGGTGGTGGTAGGAACCATGTCTCATCCCTCTTTGCAAAAACTCCCGAGGCCAGTGCTGTGCCTGTACTATGACTGAGCTAATGAATGTTTGACAAATGATTGAATATGCACTCTGAGTTAAGCTGCTGTCTGTACTGCCGGGAAGCCAAGACATCCAGCATGCCTGAGGAAAAGCTTTTGCCAAGAGCCAAGTCCTTTTGGAAGGAAACACATCCTACAGTCCTTTATTGGCTACTGACAGCCAAGCAGATGTAAATGTGTTCTGCAGTATTGTGGGCGTGTCCAATTAGACTTGGTGAGACCCAGCGGCCCTACTAACATGAATAAGCCGTGCAAATATGTGGTTAATGACCATGTCACTCCGTGTCAATTCTTAATCCCAGATAATTAGCAGATAGATAATTGGTGGAAGAACGCAAGGTGCTGATGGATGTCCCATCACTTGGGTGAAGCTAATGATCCTCTCTGGATTAAGACCCACCCTCTGTAAGTGTTGATAGGCCCTATTTGAAATGCTCCTTTTGAAAGGGCATTGATCCAAGAAGTGTCAGGAACTCCAGCGTGGGGTGTGGACATGAGGACTAATTCCCTGGGCTGCTTCCGTGAAGGTGGGTGGATGGGCCCTGCTGCTGCATCCTAGAACAGGCAGCTCCGAGGCCTGCACTGTTCCTGACCTTTGGGTCTCCCTAGAAGGTTTTTTCTCTCCTTGGTTTTTCCATATAGCTTATGGCCAAGGGTGGGAGGGCTGATGCAGGCATGCTGATGTGAGAACACAGTGTAGTCAAAGAGTTGTTCCGCTCTGACAATACTGGAGGTGTGTCATCAGATGACCTTCATCATAGCATTCTGCAGGAGAGACACTATGAGGGTAAAAACAGACATCTGGGATGTGAGCTGGAAGTGCCTGCATGACCTGATGCCTCTTTGCCCAAGCAGAGGCCTTGGGAGTAGTTCTTGCCAGGAGGTGTGTCACATCTGGGCCTCTCCCAGAAGACGCTGCCTTCCTGAGTAGAGTCCTCAGATGACAAGGGCCTTCAGTCCTGGAACTGTTACACAGAGCAAAGTCATCTGGGGGTCAGGAACACTCCAAATGGATAAATGGGAAATAAAATAAATCCCATCATGTCAGAATTCTGAAATTTTGGAATTGATTATTTCCCTAGTTAGGCAGGAAATCAGTTTCTATGAACTTGATTCTGATCACTACAAATGGAAATTCAATGTTAGTCAACAGTGATTTATAAAAGACCTGCACTGTATCAGATACTGTAAGTGCTATGTTGGATGGCTGATTTAAGATAATGTGACTCAGGCAGGGTTTGAAAGATGGCGGATGATGTAGACCAGCAACAAACCACCAACACCGTCGAGGAGCCACTGGATCTCATCAGACTCAGCCTGAATGAGCAAATCTACGTGAAAATGAGGAATGATCGAGAGCTTCGAGGCAGACTTACGATCAGCATTTAAACATGGTATTGGGAGATGTGGAAGAAACTGTGACCACTATAGAAATTGATGAAGAGACATATGAGGAGATATACAAATCAACAAAATGAAATATCCCAATGCTGTTTTTCCGGGGAGATGATGTCGTACTAGTTGCACCTCCACTGAGAGTTGGCTGAAATGGAGAATTTGTCCTGTGGCAAGATTGGGCTGTTTAACTGCACCAGACATTCAGGGGACAAGGCTGCATACACATTGATACCAGGGGATAGGCAAGGGGATTTATTCACCAATGAAATGACTTGCTTTGCAAAAACCTTGTAACATTTTAAGTTAAGTAGCATTTTGTTTTTCTTTTAGCTTTCCACTACACATTCACGAAGGTGCTGAACTTTTTTAAGAGTTGGTTTGCCCTGTCATTCTTGCTGATGGTGTCTGGTGATTTTTTTCTTTAAATTAAACTTTATGTTTCCCTTTAAAAAAAAAAAAAGATAATGTGACTCAAAGAACAATATCAAATTAATTGGTCCCATGCAGATGAGGAGATGACCTGTAAATGCCTGTAGGGTGGTCAATCTTTTTTTGTTTTTTTGAGACAGGGTCTCACTTTGTAGTTCAGGCTGGCCTAAACTCTATGTAGCCCAGGATGGCCTTGAAGTCATGTTGATTCTCCTGTGTCACCTGTCTCAGCTTCCCAAATTCCAGGATTACAGGTGTGTGCCACCATGTTTTGCAAGAGTGATCAGCCCTGGAGATGAAGTTTCCTGGCACATAGCAAATTCTTAGTAAGCTGAACAGACACTAGGAAACTGGCGTATGTAAAGCAATGTTAAATACGAAGGAAGATAAAGTGGGCAAAGCCCTGGCCTATGGGCAATGTGGAGTGCAGGATGTGCATCTCCATAAGAGTGGAGTGCTTAGCAAACATTTGGGAATGTCTGGAGCTACTTTCTCTGTTACATCTAGAGGGGATGTGTATTCACACAGTCTGCAGAGCCTGACACACTGCCACGTGTCCTACAACACATAAGATGACACCCTAAATAAAAGTAATCTAGCCCCAAATCTCCACAGAGCTGAGGCTGAAATACTGTTTAGCAGATTACTAAGATCTGTGGAAGCCAGAGCTTCCTGGATATACTGGGGTGAATGTACTGGGGACTCCAAATTTATAGGGAAGATAAACACCATGAAAGTTTGACAGAGTGAGAAAGACCTACTTCTTTTTCTTCCCCCTTTGCTTGATTTTGTGGCAAAAATAACCACCCATCACTAGATATATTTTCTGGAGACTCAAAACAAACACAGAATCTCAGCCTAGTGAGCCCCGCTGCTGTTCCCAGTCTGAGTCACTGACGGTCTAGGGATCTCAGAGCTCTTGATCTTCACATGTGGACTCTGGAGCCACACCAGCCCTGTCCACGGTGGATGGGTCGCCAGTACCTGGGACAGGTCATGGATCCAATGATAGGCAGAGCAAGAAGGGATGGCTGGCTCGCCCCAGCCCATGCACTCTGTGTGACTGTCCTTTGTGCCCTTTCAGCAAATGAGTAAGGCCTGGTCTTTAAAACTTCAGGTTGTGTCTTTTTGTCTTTTTTAATCTGTCTCTCTGTCTATCTCTCTGTGTCTCTCTTTGTCGCTGTCTCTCTCCCTCTAGTGTATTTGGTACAGGGTCTCACTATGTGTCTTGGACTTGCAGTGATCTTCCTGTTTTCCTCCCCAGTGCAGGGATACAGACATATGTCACTATGCCAGGTCTTAGTGGCCAGCTCAATGTGCCAGGGGGGTGGGGCCAGTGCTGTATGTGATGCCTGGGATCAAAACCTGTGCTTGGTCTGCTGAGCTATCTTGTTGGCCCTTATGTTTAATTTTCTGTTATAAATAATACCTCCTTTCTGAGTTGGTGAGAAATCCAGAACTTCTTGGGGTGCATTCACAGAGTCAGCAAGGAGCAGACAGGATGAGGATGCCAGGAGCTGATGACAATGAACAACCTCAAGCACGGGCTGCCAAGGTGCAGGCGGGTGGCTGCAAGCAGAATGGTGCTAGGCCTCAGAGTGGCCAGCATAAGATGAGAGGGGTCACTGCAGAGGAGGCCTGGGCATGGGTGGTGGGGTGCAGGGAAGGGGGGCTGCTCTAAAGTGGGGAGGCAGGTAAAGAGGAAGGAGTGGGAGAGGGAAGAAGGGGTTCTGGAAAGAAAGAGGGTGGGGAGGCAGGAGAGGAGATGGAAGAGGTGAGGAGGGCCAGGGGAGTGAGTGGATGGTGGGACTAAAGGGAGTGGGAGGTGAGGGCCAGGAAAGGTTCAGAGGAGGTGGGCAGAGGGGGCCATGGAAGCGAGGATGAAGGGGAGAGGGATGGAGGGGAAGGGAGAGGAAGAGAGAATCCAGAAGCAGCAAAGCTGGGTAGCAGAGGAAGGCAATAGAGGGACAGGGGAGGAGAGAGGACAGAAAGATCTCCTTTTTCAAGGGGTTCTGTACAGGTATTGTGATGACTGGATATAAGTGGACTACAGACTGAACTGCCCCATAGGTCACATAGAGAGGGAGAGGGACCCCAAGAGCATCGTGGAGTAACTCACTAGAGCTGGAGGAGGTCAGCTGCAGGTTCCAGCTGTGGCTGGTAGGACCAAATGTGGGCCCCATGATAGCAGTTGTAAAGAGATGAACTAGATCTTGGAAGATGGTTTGAATTTAGAACTTTATGGTTATGTTAGCAGGGACAATCTTTACATCCTGTACCGCTTGGTAATTTTTTTTTCAGTTTTCCTTAAGACAAATGTGAAGCATCAGGTTGCATGACTCCAAAGTGTACATTCATGCTGCTCCTTCATGGATACCAGTGACAGAGTGTCACATGCATGGTGGCCCTGACGTTGTGCATCCAGGAAGCTCTGGCTTCCACAAGAGCATGGAACTTAGAGGAAGCTCTGGCAGGAAGTCAGGTATGAAGGGCGGTGTACAAGACTAGGAATCTAGTGTACAAGACCCAGGCCTTAAAGTGAAACCCCTGAGCCTCCAAGGTTACTAGAGGACCAATATGATCAAGGAATGAGTCTAAGTCCTGCAATCTTAAAAGAAAAAAGTTTTTGATGACATGTTATCTATGTATGAAGAGGGAACCACTTCAATAGAAGTGAAAACAAAACTATGGGCCAGAAATATAGCTGAGTGGCACAGCACCTGCCTGGCAAGTGCGAGGTCCTGAGTTTTAGTCCTGGTACCAAACAAACAAACAAACAAACAAGCCCCAGGAAACCATTGGTGCATACGTAGCTATTTTTATAGTGGTGCAGTTCATAATAGACAAGCTATGGCAACAGCCTAGATTCCCACCAACAAATGAATGGATAGAAATGCGAGCAGCACTTATTCTCCATGTACACTCAACTTTTATCTCTCCAGTAACACTGCACTTTTGAAAGTACCTGTATTTGTATAGACTCTGACTAGAGAATTCTTTGGACCAGCCAAAAAAAGAAAGTGTATACATACAATGGAATATATATTTTTAATTATTATTATTTTAATCTTTTACTTGGTACAAGGTCTCACTGCACAGCTCAGACTCACAGCAATCCTCCTGTCTCAGCCTTCTTACAGTTGGGATTACAGCCATGTGCCACCACACCTGGTTTCAGTGGCCTGCTCAGAGCAGGGCCTGCAGGGCACATAGTACCAGGGATTGAACCTGGGTTCTTGTGCTTGCCAGCAAGCACTTAGACCACTGAGCTATCTTCCTGGCCCTACACAATGGAATATTATTCAGCCATTAAGAAGAACAAAATGGATGGAACTGGAAACCATCATGTTAAACACAGTAAGTCTCAGGAAGTTAAATCTTGCATGTTCCTTCTGTATCTAAAACTAAAAAAATAAATAAATAAATAAAAGAGGTGATAGGAAATTAGTAGGTAGACTTTTAACAATGGTAATGGGGATCAGGAACATGGGATGGAAAGAAAGAGGAGAGTAGAGGGGATACAAATAATCAAAATACGTCATATGTATGTGTCAATACATCCAAATAAATCTTGTTATTCTGCAATGCACCAGTAACCTTCACCATCGCCATCATCAAATGAGTGTGCTTGGGACCTGCTCTAAGAAATCAGATATTACCTCAGACCCCTTCGAGTTCTTTCCCCTTACCTCCCTGCCTGAGAGAGGCACCAGCCTGGATTTCCCACTCATCATGCCCATGTGTTCCTTCAGAGTTGCCCCACGATGGCCCAGAGGCCTGACCTTCCAGCAACTCAGTAGGTGCAGCGCCTTCCAGAGCTTGGAGGAAGAAGACTCGCTGGGTTTCCACTGGAGGGGCCTGGTGCCTGTGCTGAGAGCAAGTATTTCAGTAGCAAATGCTCCTAGCACCACTCCTAGATTTGTGTACCCCTAAACAAGAAAACTATCAATTCGTTTGTGCTTTTTTATGAGTGGAATCATGAGACATGCATTGATAATGTTTTTATTGCTCAACATTTATTTTCAAGATTTGAATGCATCTATAGAAAATAGTATGAAAATTTTCTCTATCTTTTATTCAATTTTCTGTTATGGTGATATCATTTATTTATTTATTTATTTATTTATTTATTACATATTTGGCACAGGATCTCACTATGCAGCTTGGACTCATAGTGATCATTTGTCTCAGACTCCCTAGGGCTGGGATTACAGGCATGCACCACTGCCCTCGGTCTGGCAATATCTTGTAAAATGATATAATATTGGGGCTGGAGAGATAGCTCTGTGACACAAGTGCCTGCCTGGCAAGTGCAAGGATGTGAGTTCAAACCCTGGTCCTAAAAAAAAAAAAAGATATAATATTGTAAGTAGGAAAGCAACATTTATGTAATCACTATGACAATATTTCAGCCATTGGCCGGGTGTGGTGGCTCACGCCTATAATCCCAGCACTTGGGAGGCTGAGGCAGGAGGATCAGTGTGAGTTCGAGACAAGCCTGGGCTACAAAAGTGAGCTCAAGGCCAGCCTGAACTATATGAGACCCTGCCTCAAAAAAACAAAAAAAAACAAAAACAAAAACAAAAAAATATTTCAGCCATTGCAAAGGCCCTTCATATTGCCCTTTTATATACATGTCCTAATCCTGCCTAACTGCACCCTCCCTTAAGCCCTTTGCAATCAGTAAGTTGTTTTCCACTTTCATAATTTTTCATTGTAAGACTATTACAAAAAATAGAATTATGGGGCTGGTGAGTGCTGAGATAGCTCAGCTGTCTAAAGCATCTGCTCAGGAAAGCTTAGGCAAAGTGTAGGGACCGTGGTTCAATCCCTGGCACCACCTGCTGTGTCAACTCCATCTCCAGGGCTGGCTTAGCTAGCCACCAGAAAAAGAATCACAGAGTGTACCATCTTTTGGAATGGGATTTTTATATTTAGCATAATTCTCTGAAAATTGTGCATAATTATGCATATCAAAGATTAATTTCTTTTTATTTCCAAATAGTAGCCCATGGCAGTAACACAGTTTATTTATTTATCTATTTATTTATATTTTTATGACTTTTATTTTTTATAATTTTGTTTTGTTTTAAAAATTTATTAATCTGGTACCACAGTTTAAACACTCATCTGTTAAAAGACATCTCTTTTTTTCCAGTTAAAAAAATTCTTTTTACAAATAAAGCGGCTAGAAACAAACCTACCTGTAGAGATTTTAATGTGAGCATGAGTCTTTATTCTCTGGGACAAATGCCCAGAAATGCAATTGATGAGTCTCATTGTTGTTGCATGTTTAGCTTTGTAAGCAGCTGGCAAGCAGTTCAGCAGAGTGGCTGTGCTGCTGGAGCTTCCCACTGGCAATGTCGGAGTGATCCAGGTTCTCTGATTTCTTGCCAGCAGCTGCTATTGTGGTACCGGTGGGGATTGAACTCAGGACCTTGCACTTGCCAAGCAGGCACTTAATCTACTGAGCTATCTCCCCGGTTCCTGTTGCTGTGTTTTTTATCGTAGCTATTCTGATAAATGTGTGCTGTGATATCTCACTGTGGTTCTGCTGGCTGGTGATGTCTTTCTTGCCACCTGTCTGTGCTTTTTGGTGACGCCTCTCCATGTCATTTGCTCATTTTCTAGCTGAATTGTTTTCTTGCTGTTGAGTTTTGAGAGTCGTCTATGCATTCTAGATATGGCACTGTTGTCATATATGTAGCTTGCAAGTATCTTTCCTACTGTGTAGCCTGACTCTCTGGGATTACAGATTACAGGTGCATGCCACTGTGTCAAGTCTCAATTGCTGTTGGCCTTTGAGTCTGCCTCAGCAGTCACTTCAGCCTGCTGAGCTATCTGGTCAGTTCCATTTTTTTTTTTTTTTTTGTCTTTTTGAGACAGGGTCTCGCTATGCAGTTGAGGCTGGCCTTGAGCTCACTTTTGTAGCCCAGGCTGGTCTCGAACTCATACCAATCCTCCTGCCTCAGCCTCCCGAGTGCTGGGATTACAGGCATGAGCCACCACACCTGGCCCATTTTTCTTTTGTCTTTTTGAGACAGGGTCTCGCTATGCAGTTGAGGCTGGTCCTGAGCTCACTTTTGTAGCCCAGGCTGGTCTCGAACTCGCACCAATCCTCCTACCTCAGCCTCCCGAGTGGTAGGATTACAGGCGTGCGCCACCACGCCCGGCCCATTTTTCTTTCTTAATAAGATCTTTCACAGACAAATATTTTGTTGTAAAATCCTATTTAACAGTTTTTCATTTTATGGATTATGAGATTTTCTTTGATAAATCTAAGCACTCTTTTCTTACCCCACTTCCCAAAGACGTTTTCCCACAGTGTAAAATAAGTCTTATAGTATCACATCTTACACATAAGTTTATGATTTATTTTAGGTTAATTTTTGTATGAAGTGTGAGACTTAGATCTAGAACTTTTCAGTTGTGTCTGTGGGGAGGGAGTGTTATTGTTTTGGTTTGGCTTTTTCTAAGTGTTGTGTTGCTCAGCATCACGTGTGGAAAATGCTGTCTTCTATTAAAGTAATTTTGAACTTTTTGCAAAAATCAGTTGAGTATATCTTCTTATAGGTTAATTTTGAAGTTCTCTATTCAGTTTCACTGATCTGTGTTTTGTGTAATACTACAGAGTTTTGATTACTATAGCAATATAATGTCAGTGTAGAATAAATGATTCTTCTTTTTTATTTTTTATTTTATTTATTTATTTTTAAGTATTTAATACAGAGTCTATATGGTCTCACTACACAGAACGGAATCATAGTGATCCCTGTGTTTTCAGCTTCTGAAGCACTGGCATTACAGGCGCCCACCATCATGCCCAGTCTCAATCGTCAACTCAGCATGCCTCTGAGGCGGGGCCAGCACAGCGTGCCAAGGATTGAATCCCGGCCAGTGCACTCTGCCTGAGCAGTTCTGTCTTATTTTTTTTTAAGTTGCTTAATTTTTTTTTTTTTTTTTTTTTTTTTTTGGGACCGGGGTTCGAACTCACGACCTTGCACTTGCTGTGCTCGGAGCTATCTCCCCAGCCCCAAGTTGCTTAATTTTGGCCCCACTGCCTTTACGTGCATTTTAAAACAATCTTATCTATGTCAATGAAGCTCTTACTAGGATTTTACAGAAGCTGTACTAAGAACATATGTTAATTTTGGGGAAAAGTCCCAAATGTACTAAAGTAGCTTTATGTGTTAAATTTTCTAATCAGGACTATATTCTATCTCCAATCAGGAACATGCTATTTAGATTTCCCATTTCATTAGCATTTTGTAGTTTTCAGCATATAAGCCTAGTACATGTGTTTGTTGTAGTGGTTGTTGTCTTGGTGCTGGAGCTTGAATTTAATGCACTGTATGCATTAGGCAAGGCCTATATAGGAGATGTGGTAAAAAATACATTAAATATTTGGGTTAAAAAATGTATTATAGGGAGGCTAAGGCAGGAGTAGTATTGCAAGTTCCAGGCCAGCCTATACAACAAAGTGAGCTCAAGATCAGCCTCAACTGCATAGTGAGATCCTGTCTCAAAATGACAAAAGAAAATGTATGACAGTTAAAGACATATTGTCATTAATACTCCTGAAAATATTCCCTCTTTCATCAAACACTTATCCCCACTATTCTTGCTACTTTCTAAAGCAGTTCTGAAAGTCTTCTTGTATGAGTATCTTTTTTTATGGCTACCTCAATGTCTGAAATTTATTCTAAATATTTACAGAAATTTCTGTTAAATAAAAATATAGCCAAGATTCAAGAAGCATAAGAAGCTTTCCTGGCAAGCACAAGGTCCTGAATTCAAATCCCTGGTACAAAAAAAAAAAAAAAAAAAAAAAGCTGTGATAAAACTGATGGAGAAATGATACTTCCATAGCAAAGAACATCTGAGAAAATTTATGATCACCAAACCAGCACTCTAAAATGATTTTTTAAATTTAAATTTATTAAATTTAATTTAGTACAGGGTCTCACCACACAGCTCCGACTCACTTGATCCCCTGTTTCAGCCTCCGCAGCACTGGGATTATGGGCATGTGCCACCATACCTGGTTTTGGTGCTCCACTTGGTGGGCCCAAGGTGGGGCCAGAGGGCCATGTGGTGCCCGAAATCAAACCCAGGTCCTTGTATTTGCCAGCCTCAAAATGATTTGAAAGACATTCTAAAAAGAGATAGCAAAGACTACAACTCCATGAACCCCAACAGAAGAGATGCGCCAGGCAAGGCAAACAATTAAACAGAGGGAGCGGGAAGAATGGGGCAGCCAACAACAAGAAAAGAACACGACAAGGATAAGTCAGTAAGTGTCAGCTGTAACCATCAATGTTAACAGTCTCAATTCACCAAAAAAAAGATACAGACTGGCAGCATGGATCAAGAAGCAAGATCCAACAATATGCCGCACACAAGAGACACATTTTGTTCAAAAAGAAACTCACAGACTGAAAGTCAAAGATTGGAAAGCAATACTCCATATGTCAGGAAAGAAGGGAGGGGTACCTCTTCTATTTGCAGAGAAAGTGAATTTCAAGCCAAGACTGATTAAGAGAAATAAAGAGGATCACTACATTCTTAGAAAGGGAACAATCCAAGAGAAAGAGATAATACTAATAAATAAAAAAAAAAAAATATATATATATATATATATATATATATATATATATATATATATATATATATAACAAATACCAGTGTACCCAATTATGTAAAAACAAATATTAAGGGACATGAAAAATAAGATAAGCACTAATACAGTTATATTATGGGATCACAATATCCCACAGTCACAAAAAGACAGATCAACTAGACAAAAATCAACAATGAAATATTAGAACTGAATCAAACTCTTAAACAAATGGACTTAGTAGTCTACAGAGTGTTCCACCCCGCATCTCAGAATACACATTCTTCTCAGCTTCACATGGGACATTCTCCAAAACAGACACATACCAGCTCACAGACCATGATTAAGGAAATGCAAAGTAAATAAAATTATCCCATACATATTATCAGACCATAGTGCAATGAAATTGGAAATCAATGGCAAAAGAAACCACAAGAACTTAATAAATACATGGAGATTACATAGCACCCTCCTGCACTACAAATGGATCACAGATGAAATTACAGAAGAAATTAGACAGTTTCTACAATTACATGATAGTGGTACTACAACATACCAGAACTTCAGGGACACATGAAAGCAGTCCTAAGAGAAATTTATAGCAGCAAATATACATATCAGGAAAAAAGAGCAAGCATAAATACACAACTTAATAGTGAGCCTCAGACTTCTAGAAAAAGAAAAGCAGGCTCATACAAAGGAGGAAAGTATAAAGATCAAAGCAGAAATTAATATAATAGAGACTAAGAAAACAACAGAAAGAATCAATGAATCAAAGAGTTGGCTTTTTTTTGGGGGGGGGGGCTGGGGTTCGAACTCACAACCTTGCACTTCCCAGGTACGCACTTGTGCCACAGAGCTATCTCCCCAGCTCCAGAGTTGGCTCTTTGAAATATTAAATAAAATCAATAAACCCTTTTCCAATCATACATAAAAGGAAAGACTGAAATTCATACACTTAGGAATGAAAAGGGTGAAATCACAATGGACTCTGCAGAAATCCAAAAGATCAACTATACCTATTTTAAGAACTTGTATTATAATGAGATGGAAAATGCAGAAGTGAATGTATTTCTACATACATGTGAATTGCCAAAGCCAAATTGAGAAAATATAACAATTTTAAATAAACCAATATTCATCAATGAAATTGAAGATGTAATTAAAAACCTAACAACAAAGAAAAGCCAGGGCCTGATGAATCCACTGCTGAATTCTATAAGAAATTTAGATAAGACCTAACACCACTACTTCTCAAACTATTTAATGAAACTGAAAGGGAAATAATATTCCCAAATTCATTCCTGGAAGCAAGCATTACCCTGAAACCCAAACTGGAGAGAGACCCAACTCTGAAAGAGCACTTCAGGCTTATCTCCCTAATGAATATATATACAAAAATCCTCAGTAGGATACTGGAAAATAGAATGGAGCAAATCATCAAGAAGTTTATATGCTATGACCAAGTGGAATTCATTCCAAGAATGAAGGGATAGTTCAACCTGCACAAATCAATAAATGTGACACTCCATGTTGTCTTTTTTTTTTTTTTTTCATAGTGGGGATTAAAATTGTGACCTTGGTCTTGCCAGGCAAATGTTTATGCCACTTAGCTATCTCCCCTGCTATAATACACCATATTAACAGAACCAAAGACAAAAATCATGCAATCAGTTCAATAGATGCAGCAGTCTTTTGACAAACTCTAGCACCCTTTTATGTTAAAAAAAAAACCTCAAGAAAATTGAAATAAGTGATCTTTATCTCAATTTAATAAAAGCCATCAATGACAAACCAACAGCCAGAAGCATACTAAATGGGCAAAAACTGAAAGTTTTCACTCTAAAATCAGGAACAATTGCCTGGTGAGCACAAGGGCCTGAGTTCAATCTCTGATTCTGAAATAAATAAATAAATAAATAAATAAATAAATAAATAATAGTGCCACCATTCTTTAGGTTTTTATTTTATTTTTTCTTGTTTCAGAACTTTTGTTTGTTTGTTTATTTATTTTTATGGCCAGCTCAGCCTGCCCTGTGGGCAGGGCTGGCACTGCATGTGGTGCCGGGGATTGAACCGTGGTCCCTGCAGCTGCCTGCAGGCGCCTTAGACCACTGAGCCATCCTGCCGGGCCCTAGTTTTTTTGTTTGTTTGGTTGGTTGGTTTTGTTTTGTTTTTTTTTGTTTTGTGGGACCAGGGTTTGAGTTCACGACCTTGCAGTTGCCAGGAAGGCCCTTGTGCCACAGAGCTATCTCCCCGGCCCTCATTCTTAGTCAATATACTTCTGGTAACTTTAGGTAGAGCAATTAGACAGGAGAAAGAATTAAAAGGAATGAGGATAGGAAAGGAAGAAGTTACATTATCATTATTTGCAGATGACATGATACTCTATATAAAAGACCCCCAAAACTCTGCTAAAAACTGTTAGACTTATTAAGCAAATTTTGTAGTGCAGCTGAATACAAAGTCAACTCTCAAAAACCAGTAGCTTTTCTATACATGAATAGCAAGCTCACTGAGAGAGAAATTAAGGAAACAATATCCTTCACAACAGCATCCAAAAAATGAATTACCTAGGAATCAATTTTATGAAGAATGTGAAAGACTTCTACACTGAAAACTACACTACTCTGAAAAAGGAGATTGAAGAGGATAATAGAAAATAGAGGGGCTGGCCAAATAGCTCAGCAGATTAAAGCACCTGCAAGCAGGCATGGGGGCAGGAATTTTCCCAGAGCATGCTGAGACAGCAATTGAGACTGGGTGTGGTAGCACACACCTGTAATCCAAGATCTTGTAAGGCTGTAAACAGGTGGATCACTAAGAGTCTGATCTAGTAGTGAGACCCTGAACACCCTGTAGACCCTTCCCTAAGAGAGAGAGAGAGAGAGAGAGAGAGGCAGAGACAGAGAGATAGAGAGGAGAGAGAGAATGGAAAGCTATCCTTTGCTTTTGGGTAGGAAGAACCAATATAGTAAAAATGGCCATACTTCAAAACTGATATACAGATTTAATGCAATTTCAATAAAAATCCCAACAGTACATCTCACAGAACTAGAGAAAAACAATTGTAAAATTCATTTGGAAGCAGAAGAGACCTAGATTAACAAAGGCAATTCTGGGTAACAAAAACAAGACAGTGAACATCTCAATCCCTGGCTTGAAATTATACTATAAAGCTACTGTGATTAAAAACAAAACAAAATATCATGGTACTGGAAAAAAACACAAAACAGACCTTAGATCAATGGAATAGATGCAGAAATAGTCCAACATAATAAATCACTTTATCTTTGACAAAGGTGTCAAACACATTCACTGGTAAAAAGATAGTCTCTTTAAAAAGTTGTTCTGGAGGGCACCCTGCTTAGGCAAGCAGAGACTAGCATTCGATCCTTGGTACCACATGCATGCTGCAAGGCTCTGTCCCTGGATGCCCTAAACTGGCTGCCGAGACTGGGAGTGGTTGTGCACACCTGTAATCCCAGTTCTGGGGAGGCTGAAAACAGGAGGATCATTATGAGTCCAAACTGCATAGTGACAGCCTGAAAAAAAAAAAGTGGTGCTGATGTCTTAGTTATTTTTTGTTGTTGGTGTTGGTGTTGGGACAAATACTCAACACTCAAAATGAAGGAAGGAAAGGTTTATTTAGCTCACAGTTTGTGGAGGTTTCAGTTTATATTTTGCTGGCGCTAAAGAGGCAGAAAACAAGAAGAGCAGAGGAGGAGCAACAGCTGTGGCATCCATCAAGCCTCTCTTCCAAATTCTGTGCCAGTGAAGAGCTCTTCTAAAGTGGTGTGGCTGTGAAGGTCAAGCTCCTCAGGGCAGAGCTGGGCTGGGCTCATTGCATAGCCTTTTTTTTTTTTTTTTTTTTAAACTCTTTTTATACACTTTTTGTACCCAGTCACTCTGGTGGTCTGTCTAGCCCTGGGGTGGTACCAATCACATCCCAGGGCAGGCCCTCCACATCCTGCAGGATGGGGTCCCCACAGCCGGGAACCAGCCGAGCCCATTTAGCCAAGCTTCCTCAAGCTGACACAATGTATCAACTATCATAATCTATGCCTTTTCAACTTGGCAACTATTTATATTTTTAAGCCAATTTCTAAATATACAGACAAACTTAAACATTTTATAATTTGAACATTGTATAGCATTAGAACCATGACATGTTGTCCCTGGCCCCCCAAAATACTCATGCACATCCCTTTATGTAAAAAGCATTTTAGTCTATCTCTAAGAGTTGCCAAAAGTCCTAACACTTTCAGCAATGCTGAAAAGTCTAAGTCCCAAGCCTCTAAGATCTAAGGTAAACTCTTAGCTGTGAGCCCCTGTACAAATGAAGTTAAACACTTTTCACATTTAAAGGCACGAGATAAGCACTGCCATTCTAAAAGGTATACATAGCAGAATACAAACAATTGGGACCAGGGCAAGTCTAAAATCCAGAAAGGCAAACATTAATTCCTGTAGTTCCATGTGGAACATCTGATGCAACCTGTAACATGTTGTGAGCTCCAAATGTCTTACATGGCTTTGGCACTTATGCTGGTAGCTCTCATGGCTTTTTTCTCAGGCCTTCTTTGTTGTCTTTTTGTAGATTTTTTTAGACCATCTACATTCTTGGCTTTTTTAAACTTCTGAGCTTTTCTCTGAATAGGCTTCTCACTCACAGCCCTCTCAGAGGCACATTGCCTGGCCTCCTAGGCCTTCTGAAATCTAGGTGGAAGCCTTTCAAACCTCAGAACTCTCGCATTCTGCATGTGCCTAAATGTTGGAGCCCAAACTGCTGGAGTCCATTTGGTAATGACATCATCATCTTGCGACAGCCTCATCTCGCTATAGCCTCTAATTAGGTTTCTATTTTCCTACACCCTGCCCATTTCCCGTAAGTCATGTGCCTCAAGTCCTCTCCTAGTTGCAAGGTAACCGCTGACGCAGATTCCGTTTCCCCTGCTACCTTTACTTAAACACCTTTCACTCCTTCAATAAACAAGACTTGATCAGAATCCTGTCTTGTCTCCATTTCTCGTGTCTCTTGCCCTGTCTTTCTCTTAATCCCCGCTCCTTCCCCAGGTGAGAACCTGTGTGCTGACCCTCGGGTCGGGTCACCTAAAACCAATGTTATGTGAATGATGCCAAGGGTTGCTGCCACCTGGAGCAGTAGCCAGGCTTTTTTTACTCTTACCTGTAGGAGTTGAGTGCCTGGTTGGTAAGCACTCTCACCCTGATTTTAAGGAATACATTTTTTATGCTGGTGCCATTCTGAAATCTGGTGTGGCCACCGTCTCCATTTTGGAACCTGGTGGGGCCACTGCCTCTATTTTGGAACATGGGGCTCTGTGGCTTTTTTCTCAAAGCAAAGTTCTTCACCCTTGCGATTCTGAGGGTGTAAAGGGCAAGAACCTGCTACCTCCTGTGATACCCTCAGTACATCTTTTTACTCTCCTGTTCCTTCTCAACAATGGAGATCCTCTCAGCTCTATCTGCAGTCTACAGTCTTCCTGGCACTTCTTTCCTGGCCAAACTCACTACATTTTATATCATCTTTTTTGAGCTCTTTGTTCTTTATTTTTAACATAAATCTGGCTGAAAGCCCCAACAACAACCATGCTACTGCACCAATATTTGGCTGTTTTGAATTTTTTTTAAGATTAACTAGTTTACTGTGCTTAATTTTAGTCTCAGGCAAAAAATCTCTGGAGAGGAGCAAAATGCAGATAAGCCTTTTCCAATCTATAGCACAAATCATCTGCAGTCTAACAGCCAATGTTGTACTTCTTCCCAGCAGAAACCTTGCCAGCCTGTTCTTTATTGTCAGGCTTCCTATCAGCATTCTGCTCTGAGCTCTGACCAGAATCTCCCAAATAGAACGGCTGAAGGTGTTCCAGTGCTTCACTTGTAGGTGACATCTCTGAACCTTTTTTTTTTTTTTTTTTTTATCTCTTCCCATAAGCCATTCCCAAAAGCTTGTAATCTACATTATCAGGTATAGCCACAGCAAATACCCCACTCTCAGTACCAAATTTTGTCTTAGTTATTTTTTTCCCATTGCTGGGACAAATACCCAACACTCAAAATGAAGGAAGGAAAGGTTTATTTAGCTTACAGTTTGTGGAGGTTTCAGTTCATACTCCTCTAGCTCTGAAGTGGCAGAAAACAGTGAAGAGCAGAGAAGGAGCAATATCTGTGGCATCCATCAAGTCTCTCTCTTCCAAATTTTGTGCTGGTGTAGAGCTCCTCCAAAGTGGTGTGGCTGCAAAGATCAAGCTCCTTCAAAGACAAGGACTTCTCCAAGGAATCAGGGCAGGGCTGGGCCAGTCAGGAAGCATCCAGGGCAGGGCCAGGCTGGGCTGCTCACATGAAGTCTTCCTCAAATCTATTTATACATTTTTTGTGCTGAGTCACTCTGGGGTGGCCCATCTGGCCCTAGGGTAGAACTAATCACAACCCAGGGAAGGCCCTCTGCATCCTGAAGGATGGGGTCCACACTGCCGGGAAGCAGCTCATCTAGCCAAGCTTCCTTAAGTTGATAGAATGTGTCAACTACCACAGCTGGAAAAAGTGGCTTCAAACATGCTGAAGATTAAATCCAGACCCATATCTTTCACCATGCACTAAAGTAAAATAGAAATGGACTAAAGATCTAAATATTAAAACAGAAATATTATATTTCCTGGAAGGTAGAATAAGTAAAAAGTCTTTAAGACTTTGGTGTGGGTAGAGATTTTATGAATAAAACCCAATCATGCAGGATCACAAAGAGTGAACAACTGGCATTTCATTAAAGAGCTTTTGAAGCTGAGTGTGGTGGCACATGCCTATAATGCCAGCACTTGGAAGGCTGAAACAGGAGGATTGTTGCAAATTTGAGACCAGCCTAGGCTATAAAGTGAGCTCAAAGCCAGCCTGAACTACATAGTGAGACCCTGTCTCAAACAGAAAGAAAGAAGAAAAGCAAGCAAGCAAGCAAGCTTTTGTACAGCAAAAGAAACTGTTAACACAGTGAAGAGAGACAACCCACAGTGTGGGGAAAAAAATGTTTGCCTGCTGTTCCTCACACAAGGAACTGGCAGCTAGACTATATAAAGAATTAGTCCATAGAGACTTATAGGTAAATGGATGTGACACAAGATCATATTCATAAGTGAAATAAACCATATGAACATGTGCAAACTGTATTGTTTCCCGAGTATGAGCTGCTGAAAGAGTAAATAAGATTCAAAATGCACAATAAGATAAGAATCTATTCAAAAGGAAAGAGAAACTGGGATGGGGAAAAGGAAAAAAAGGAGGATTGGAAAAGCAACAACAACATATAGCAGTTAGGATAGTTACACTACTAATTTTTCTGACTTCATTAAAAAAAGGTTTGTGCTGATGTTGTCTGGACAGTCAAATGCTGGTATTATCTTGCACTTTGAGTAACGGATTTAAAGGTAACAATATGCAGTGTATTGACCACTGTTACCCTGCTATTATCTTGTTTTGAAAATTTGGGGGCCAGCGAGATAGCTCAGCAGTCCAAAGTGCCTGCCTAGGCCATCTTAGGGAGGTGCAAGGGCCTGAGGTTCAATCCCCAGCACCACATGCTGCACCAGCCCCACTCTCAGGGAGAGCTGAGTGGGCCAAAAAAATTAAAGAAAGAAAGGAAGGAAGGAAAGAAAGAAAGAAAGAAAGAAAAGAAAATATTTTTCTCTTTAAAATCCATCAATCAATCAAAACCCAGTACCTGTATTGTCATCTTTATTTGCTGGACATGGCACCATGCAATCTGCAGCTCTTCCTCAAAGCCAAAATGACCAGGAGGCGCCAACCTTCTGAACTGCTTCAGAACATCAAGGCACCCACCACAGAACACTAGAGAACTGCTTCAGAAGGTGGCAAGAATGATGCGACAGAGTGTTTAAAGCAGGTAGTATTTTGAGGCCGGTTAAAGGCAACGTGTCACTCACGGTGTATGGGTGATAGCTATAGGCTTTCTTGTTTCAGTGGTTACAGATAACACATTTTTAAATTTCAATGTCTGCATGTGCATTGTTAGTGAATAGACATAGAACTGATTTTCATGTGTGTGTGTGCGCACGCGCGTGTGTATGGCTGGCTCAGCATGCAGTGCCAGGGATCCAACAATGGTTCCTGCGCATTTGCCTAAGCTTGCTTAAGCAGGTGCTTTAGACTGCTGAGATATCATGCCAGTCCCAGAACTGATTTTCTTATGTTTACTTTGTATCACATGATCTTGAAGGACCCATTTATTTATTCTAGGAAGTTTTCTGTTTGAATTTCTTCCTCGAAAATGTGCATGCCACTTCTTTCCTTTTTTTCCTTTTTTCTTTGGCTAGATAGTCCAGCACCGTACTGAATACAATTGGCTAGAACACACACCTTTGTCTTGATCCAGACCTTATGAGAGAAGGGTCAGTCTTCACCACCAAGTACGGTGTGAGCTGTAGCTTTGTAGGTATCCTTGTCAAGTTGAGGGAGTTCTTTTCTACTCCCAGGTTTCTGGGAGATTTTTTCTATTCGTCGTTTTATCATGAATGCACGTTAATTTTGTAAAGTGCTTCTTCAATGTCAACTGATACAATTGCATATTTCTTCTTTGATTTGCTGATATGGTGGATTACATTGGTTAATTTCTGAGTGCTGAGCCAGCCTCTGATCTCTGAGACAAACTGATTGGTCATGGTGCATACATTTTTTCTCATCTATTGCTGAATTTTGTCTATAAGTATTTTGTTAAAATGTTTATATTCATGAAAAATTCTGATATATAGTTTCTGTGTTTGTACTTCTTTTGACCTGCTTTGGGTGTCTGAGTAATACTAGTTTCATAAATGAAATATGCCCTATTTCTTCTACCTTTTGGAAGAAGTTATATTTAATTGTTAAGTCTTAAAATATGTTCCAGTAAAATTACCTAGTTGTGAAAATTTCATTTTGGAGAGATATATTATGATTTCAAATTCAGTTTCTTTCATAGATATAGTGGTGTTCAAATTACTTCAAATTGCTAAACTGTGATTTATATGGTAGGTTTTTTATTTTTAGAATTAGCTCTTAATTAATTAATTAATTAATTTTTGTGTGTGTGGTACTGGGGATTAAACTCAGGATCCTGCACTTATGAGGCAAGCACTTATTCTACTGAGCGATCTCCCCAGCCCTTTATTTATTTATTTATTTATTTATTTATTTATTTATTTATTTATTTTGTGGTACCAAGGACTCAACCTAGGACCTTGCACTTGCCAGTCCTTATTCTACTGAGCTATCTCCCTGGCCTTGGCTCATTTAATTTAAATTGTCTAATTCAGGCGTTAAGCTGTTTATAGAACTTCTTATCAGCCTTTTTATGTGTTTGGGGTCTCTAATGATAGTGATATCCTCTGTTTTATTCTAAATATTGATAATTTATGTGTTCTCTTTTTCCTTAGTCCTTTTTGGTAGAGATTTGCCAATTTCATTAATTTCTTTTTTTTTTTTAGAACTGGGGATTGAACTCAGGTCCTTGCATTTGCCAGGCAAGTGCTTGTTCTACTGAGCTATCTCTCCAGCCCCTTCATTAATCTTTTCAAAGGACCAACTCTTTTTTTTTTTTTATTTTCTCTATTGCTTTCTTATTTTAATTTTCTACTACTGATTTCTGCTTGACTTGGAGAGAGGGAATCGCCCTGCTCTTTCTCCCAGCTACATGAGCTGGCTCTTCTAGGGTACGGTTCTTGTTTCCTCACAGTATATTCCAGTTAACCTGTGTCTATCAAAATGTGAGGTTTGGGGCAATTGAGATATTCTAAAAAGGGCAAAATCAGGCAGGACCATCACCTCTTCACTTTGGGGACCCTACTGATTTCTGCTCTGATTGTTGTCATTTTTTCCTTCTGTTTGGTTTGAGTTTCCTTGGTCTGGAAAAGTGTTCCAAGCACTGTTCAAAATGCACTCAGGAAGAGAATCCATTCCTGGGGGCTAGGGAGATAGCTCAGTAAACTAAGCACTTGTCTGGCAAGCACAGGGGCTTGAGTTCAATCCCCAGTTCTGGAGAGGGGGGGGAGGAGAGGGAGAGGGAGAGGGAGAGGGAGAGGGAGAGGGAGAGGGAGAAGGAGAGGGCTGGGATTGAAGGCACGCACCACCACATAGTCACATTCTGTTGCTTACAACAGGGCTCCCTGACTGATGGGGCCTTGGAAAAGGCTACTACCTGAATGCTTTTAGCAGCATGTGGACAGGAAAGGTGTATGTGCAGGAGTCTTTGGTGGGCACTGAATGCCCCAGGGACAGGGCTGGGGAAGTCTTCAAAGGACTTTTGGCTGGGCATGGTGGTACACATCTGTAATCCCAGCATGCAGGAGGCTAAAGCAGAAGGGCCTCTGTGAGTCTGAGGCCAGCCTGGGCTACTGAGTGAGTTCAATGCCAGCCTGGATACATAGTGAGGTCCTCGTTAAAAAAGAAAGAAAGAAAGTCCTTAGTACTGAGCTCCCAGCTGAGGAGAGGATCTCTGGCCCGGTGGATTGTAACAGTGTTTGGAAGACTCCTCCAGACCAGAGCGCTCAGGATGGCCCAAGGCAGCAGCTTCACCTTTGGCTGCCTCCAACGATTTGGAAAGTCTCTTTGTTAGCTGAAATCTGATGCTAGCAGGATTGATCCTATCTATAGGCATCCTCCTTGCTTCTTCTGAGGCTGCTCAGGGACTTGGAGAGAGGGAATCGCCCTGCTCTTTCTCCCAGCTACATGAGCTGGCTCTTCTAGGGTACGGTTCTTGTTTCCTCACAGTATATTCCAGTTAACCTGTGTCTATCAAAATGTGAGGTTTGGGGCAATTGAGATATTCTGAAAAGGGCAAAATCAGGCAGGACCATCACCTCTTCACTTTGGGGACCCTACTTTTTTTAAATCCAGCCTCAAATACAACAAAGTATTATGGCAGTCCCACGATATTCCTGACTCATAGGAGCTTAGCCCTCACTAAGCCTTTTCCACACATGCTGCTACCCATCCTGGTTTCTCTAGCTGGCTCTTTTTTTTTTTTTTAAACTCACAATCCTACATAAACATATAACAGATCCTGCCTAATTTCTCTGTGGCATGCTAGGAAGATCTTACCAGCTTCTCAATTCCCCTTGACTTATTCTAAATACACAGCGGAGTAGCTGGGGATTTGGTTCAGCGGTAGAATATTTGCCTAGCAAGCTAGAAGCCCTGGGTTCCATCCTTGGTACCCAATACATAAAATAAACCTCTCCTAAATACGCAGAAGAAGGGAGTATTTGGAAACACTGCATCTCTCTCAAACAGCATCCAAACGCAGCTCAGAGCAGAAGCCACAGGCATAATTCAGAGAAAGCCTCAGCCCAGGTTAGGGTTGGCTAAGGTCTCCAAAGCTAATACTCTTGCTTAAGGTTGAAGCGCTTGTTACTCATTTCCTTTGGGAGCAGCTAATTCTACTCTTAATGGCTAAAAGAATGTGGTTGACTCGGCATATATTGACACTGCACATAGTAATTTCTTTTTTTTTTTTTTTTTTAGAATTTTTTTTTTCTTGTTTCAGAACCTTTGTTTGTTTATTCACTCATTTTTATGGCCGGCTCAGCCCATCCCGAGGGCAGGGCTGGCGCAGCATGTGGTGCAGGGGATCAAACCACGGTCTCTGAAGCTGCCCAAGCTTTCCCAAGCAGGTGCTTTAGACCACTGAGCCATTCTGCTGGGCCAGTAATTTCTTAAAAAGACTACAAAGTGGATTGGGATACTGTGAAATTTGGATCCCTTCCACAATGGACATCATGAAATGCTCAGTGTCTCTTGACCAGGTGAGAAGAGGTCCTAAGAATAAGCACAGGCTTCTTATGGGCCAGGCCTCTGGCTCTCCTTCCCTCTGTCATCTCAGGAGGTCTCCTCAGGTTCTTTGTCTGCCCTGTCAGGGAGTCTCTAGGCTTTAGGTCACTTCTGCAAGTCTCAGCTTGACTGGCAGAAGGATCTAAATCTTCCACCCCAGTGGGACTAGGCCAGTGTGTGTGTGTATATGTGTGTGTGTGTGTGTGTGTGTGTGTGTGTGTGTGTGTGCTAGTTCTTGCATGCTAGACCTCCTGGCCACAGAGACTGTGCTATGTAATATCAGTTATCTACTGCTGCATAATGGTTGTCTCAGTTACTCTTCTCTCATTGCTGGAACAAATACCTGACACGCCAAATGAAGGAAGGAAAGGTTTATTTAGCTCACAGTTCCTGGAGGTTTCAGTCCATACTTGGCCAGCCCCAAGGCCGACTGGCACATAGCAGAGAGCAGCAGTTCATGTCTCTCTTATATTACATTCGGACTCTCTGCCTTAGGTTGGGTATAGCACTCACACCCATAATCCCAGTAACACTTAGACTCATAATCTCATCCTTGAAACACCCATATTCCCAGTGGATCATGAGTTGATCCCTAACTCCAGAAATCCCCTCCCCATGACTGCATGAGGCTTTAGGGGGACAACTAGACACAAACCATAACAATAGATTACTGTAAAATTTAGTGGTCTAAAAGAACATTATTTATTATCCCATAGCACTGTAGTCCAGCTTCCCTGGGTCCTTTTTTCCAGGATCTTCTGAAAACCTACAGCCACAGTTCAGTTCTTGGTACCCAATTATGGAAGAGACAACCTATCGCTTTTGCCTTGTTACATTTATTAGAAGGAAGTCAGTGGGACCAGCCTGTCTCAGTAGCAAGTGATGGTATAAGACTATCAGAGAGAGGGGTCACCAGGGGCTGTGTCAGAAGCCTCCTGCCACGCTGTATAACTGTGCAGAGCAGGCAGGGAGGGATAGACAGGGAATAAGGCCCTGGGGCTCCAGGGCTCTAGCTGGAAGGTGAACTCAATGGGCAGTGAACAGAAAGCAAAAGCTTGGGGATCTACATTCCCACCTCTCCATCACCCATGGCCTAGTGGTTATGAAAATGTCTGTAAATTGCAGCATATGGAGTCTGCAGGCCAAATGGGAGTAGCCCTGTTACCTGGGGAGGAATTCAGGAAGAAATCTTCAAAACGGGATCTACAGTCTTCTTGCTAAGGAGTGAAGCGTCTACCTGGGATTGCTCTCCTCGGGCCCAGTGGTATGCTGGGCCCACAAAGGAGGGTGTCCTGGGAGCTTCACTTCTCACCTAGTACATGCTGAGAAGCAAACAGCCCAGCCAGTGTTACCAAGAGGCTCCGGAGCCAGACCGTCTGGTTCTACAGTCTGCTCCCAGTGCTTCCTAGCTGGCCGGAGTCCCTCCTGGAGCCAGCATGGAGGTGAAAAGCACAAGTGCAGTGCCTCCCACAGAACTCACTGAGCCTGCACACATGCCATTGGTACCGCAGAAGGAAGACACAGTTGTGCCTATTTCATTACTGGGACAGTTGAGTCTGGTGCTTGCCCAGTATGGTAATAGAATTTAGTATATTTCTAATGAAGGCAAGCAGCTTCTTGGATAGCTGCAAAGTACTGTGCCAAGGTTAGGTCTGACTGCTGTTACTAACACAGTATAGACACCAGGTTTATTTCCTGCCCACGTGTGCAGTCTGCAGGCCAATGGAAGCAGCCCTGTTTCCTGGGGAGGAATTCAGGAAGAAATCTTCAAAATGGGGTCTGCCATCTTCTTGCTAAGGAGTGAAGGGTCTACCTGGGATTGGTCTCCTCGCTAGCCAGCCTTGCAGGAGTGTTACCAGTGTCCCCTGTGGCTTGATTTGGGGTTTGAGTGGAAGACTGATTCAGTCCTAGGGTTTTGCTCTCCCTTGTCCTGGCTGCAGGCCTGGACGGGTCCCTGTTGGAAGGAAGTCAGGCCTCCTCCCCCGAGAAGGAAGGGCTCTCCTGTCTGTGGTCTGGCTTTGTGCTCACTGGATTCCGGGCTGTCAGTCTCACGCTGAGCTCTCAGGGATGCTTAGCCTGCAGATTGTTTTGTTCATTTTTTCCTGCAATTAATTTGGAAATTACCCAGTTACCCGCAGCCTCTCCCAGGTGTTCTGTAAACTATGGGCTTGCTCCTGCCGCTTTCCTTCCCTCGGTGGGAAGTTGGGCTGAATATGTGAAGGTCCTGGGAAGGAGGTGAGGAACAGGAGACACAGTCCCACAAAGGTATGGCTTGTGTTTTAGCAAGAACCAGTCCCCTTCCTGTTTGGCGCAAACCATCCTATCCTGTAGACTCTGAAGCAACCAGAAACACATATTTCATAGACATTATTTTCAAGCCTCCCACACTCTGTGGAGGTAAGTCAGGAGCCACCCCCTTCAAAGCCCCCAAAGTGAGGACTTCCCAGAGCTCTAGTCACCACTAACACATTCCATGTTCATGTCCAGGGAGGAAAGTTACTCAGTCCACTTCATCCTGCTGTGGCCACCTGAATCCAAGGAAGGGTCCTGTCCTGGGGTCTCCCACTGTAACTCACTGTGGAATGTTAATGTCCCTGTTTTATCCTTCTGAGAACAAGGTGCAAGACTAGATAACCTGTTGACAACACATTTATGGGTAAGAAGTCAAGGAAGTCCTCGAAGAGCCTAAATCAAGAATTAGTTTCCCTGCCTCCAAGAATCACCTTCTACATCAGTTAGTATGCATTTAGCCTGAAGGAACAGAACATTCAAGATAAAACCTTAAACTTGAAGGTTAGTGTTCAAAATGGCCATGGTGGGCCTGGCAGGATGGCTCAGTGGTCTAAAGCACCTGCTTAGGAAAGCTTGGGCGGCTTCAGGGACCGCGGTTCGATCCCTGGAACCACATGCTGCACCAGCCCTGTCCTCAGGGTAGGCTGAGCCGGCCATAAAAATAAATAAATAAACAAACAAAAGTTCTGAAACAAACAAAAAAAATAAACAAAATGGCCATGGTGGCATCCACACTAGGTTCCAGAACAGCACTGGTACAGAGAATACGTTCCTTGGAATCAGGGTCAAAGTGCTCAGCGATCTGCGCACTCAACCCCTACACCCAAGAGAGAAGGAAGCCTGGATACTGCTCCAGCTGGCATCAGATCTTGTAATCACCCAAGTGGTGTTGGTTTCAGGTGCATTCAGAATATAGGAGTTTTGAGGTTAAGAAGGCTTCCACCTCAATTTCCGAAGAAGGCCTGAGGGACCAGGCAGTGTGCCCCTGAGAGTGCAGTGTGTAAAGCTATGAGTGAAAAGCCTATTCAGTGGTAACCCCAGAAGTTTTGAAAAGCCAGGAACATGGATCATCTAAAGGAAACTATAAGGAGGGAGCAAAGCCAGCTTAAGAAAGAAGCCATGGGAGGGGCCTGGCAGGATGGCTCAGTGGTCTAAAGCGCCTGCTTAGGAAAGCTTAGGTGGCTTCAGGGACTGCGGTTCGATCCCCAGCACCACATGCTGCGCCAGCCATGCCCTCAGGGCAGGCTGAGCCAGCCATAAAAACAAACAAACAAACAAACAAACAAAAGTTGTAAAACAAGAAAAAAAATAAAATTAAAAAAAAATATATATATATATATTTTTTTTTTTTGTCTTTTTTGAGACAGGGTCTCGCTATGCAGTTGAGGCTGGCCTTGAGCTCACTTTTGTAGCTCAGGCTGGTCTCGAACTCGCACCAATCCTCCTGCCTCAGCCTCCCAAGTGCTGGGATTACAGGCGTGCGCCACCACGCCCGGCAAAAAAATATATATATATAATTAAAAAAAAAAAAAAAA
>PVJA010010595.1:0-26069 GCA_004027025.1 Myocastor coypus | reverse complement strand
AAGCTTGTATTCTGTTGCTTGCAACTTTTGGAATGGTAATGTTTATCTTGTGCCTTTGAATGTTGGAAATGTTTAACTTTTGTACCGGGCTTACAGCTAAGAGTTTGCCTTAGATCTTGGAGACTTGGGACTTGGACTTTTCAGCAATGCTGGAATTGTCAGGACTTGGGCAACTCTAGAGATGGACTAAAATGTCTTTTGCATAAAGGGATGTGCATGACTCTTTGTGGGTCCAGGGGCAGAATGTTATGGTTTGTGTGTATTTGTTCCCCATAAGCCTCATGAAGTCATTCAGGTGCAGTTCTACAGTTTGTGATTAAATCATGATCCAGCACTGAGATTATGGGTCTGAGCACTGCTGGGATTATGGGTATGAGTATTACACCCAGCCCCCTGTGGATAGCCTAAATGTAACATAAGAGAGACAGAGAGACAGACTTTCTCTATGTTGCTATTGTTGCTGCTACTTCTTCATTTTGTTCTCTGCTCTTTGCCACTGCCATGAAAGGTTGCTCTCTGCCATGTGCCACTCTCCCTTGGAGCCAGCCAAGTATGGACTGAAACCTCCAGAAACTGTGAGCTAAGTAACTTTCCTTCCTTTAAAACAAAACTAAAATAAAAACCTTGAAGGCCAGTTGTTTCTAACAACAGACATCAACTAGTAGAACAAAAAGTTCCAGGACTGGTTCTGGACTGGTTCTTGGAACCCCATGCTTTGCCACTTCTCCATTTTGCCATCCTCCTCAGGCTGATGTGTTCTCTTAGGCTGGATGCTCTATGTCCCACATGGCTGACATACTTGCAGGTGTCTCACTCAAACAACAAGCAGAGATATAAAGGAGCTGTTGATCTCTTTTAAGAACAAACTAATGGTTCCCAGAAGGCCCTAGCAGACTTTCTTGGACATCTCATTGGCCCGGGAAGTATCTTGTGCCATTTCTAAGCCAATCAATGACAAGAATGATAGAATTATCGGCACATCTACCTTAAACAAGTCAAGATTTAACTTAAGGATACCCTAAGGGACTTCTAACATACACATGACCAAATGAAAGTTGGATAAAATCAGGGTTTTGTTAGCAAGGACTGCAGGAAGTTGACTGTCTACCTAGTCAACCAGTAGTGTGTAGTGTTCCTTCCCTTTCTTGATTATGCCAAAAGGAGGATTGACTCAGTTCTATACAGAGTGGCTGGCTCATTGTACCACTGTTCACCTGGTCACCCAGGACTACGCCATCAAAAGCCATGTGCATTCTCCTTATGAGAGGATACTGTGTCTTATGTGCACCCAAGCAGGAAAAATCAGGGCAGATCCCACTTCACACAAAGTGGAATAATGGTATGAAATTTTGATAAAAAAATTGAGGTAATAGAAAGAAAGTGTTATGTAGGAATTAAAAATTTTAAAAGCATCCGTATTAAATATAATTTTCTCTTAGAGAGAGAGACCCTTCTCAGGACTGTTCATAGATGTGCTATATTCTTCTTACACTGCCTGGTCTTACTCCTTCCTTGAGAGGGACTGGCTTAGCTTATATTGGAGCTGGTCACACTGGTTGCTGTGTGGGACAGATGACTAGAACAGTGGAGGGAGCAATGAACTCCATTCAGAGGCTGACACTGTGAAGCAGGAGAGGGATAAAGAGATTCCTACCTCCCCTGTGTATGGTGACCTTGAAGGCATGAAATGGAGAGGGACTGGCTAGCATGAATTCATGGAGCACCTAGGAGATGGTAAGTGGTGAGCTGGCTGGAACCCAGAGGGCAGCTATGGGAGATGCATACAGGGATTGGGGGCTCCTGGGGCCAAGATGTGAATTCAGCTGTAAGAGGCTGTGTTTCTCAGAGTTTATCTCTTGGATGCTGAGTGCCTCCATGCATGCAAAACCATAACTGGGCTCCATTCCACCCACACCCATGAGAAGCTGCTGCACGTTCCCAGATAGTGAGATAAGCTGGTGATCTATACCCAGGGCTCAGATCTACCCTGTTCCAGCTTCCCAATCCCTTCCTTCCTCACCCTGGAATATCCAGGCCTCTGCTTCTGCATTTCTGCATCCAGTTCACCTGAACTTCTGGGCTGAGCTGGAAATCTGAGCCTGAGCTCCCCAGTAGAAGGGGTATAGAGCTAGTAGAGGGCACAGGAAATGTTACAGCAGTGGGTTATATTCTTTTGGAGGCAGGCATCACAGTCTATTCCACTGAAAATGCAGGCTGCCTTTGGCCTCAATTAGGGAGGGGGGATACTGGAGAGGGACAGGGACAGGGACAGGGGGACACCAGGCACTCAACTCAGCAAGGGGCTACCTCCCCTCTCTACCACCGAACAGTCTACCTCATTTAAAAAATTTTCATTCTCTGCTCATACCCCACACACTGCTCTTTTTCTAGGCAGTTCTGAGCTGTTTATGTAAACAGTAACTCAGTTTGCCCATCTAAACAATGAGGACCCAAACTTGAGGGAAGTCGCTCCAGATGTACTTCACCCCATGTCCCTCTCACACCTAAGTGAGAACTTCTACAGTGCCTTCCATTTGTAGGATAATCAAATACAGTCTCCCTTGCAGGAAGCAGAACTTCTAGTTGGTTTGGGTTTGGTAGCCATGAGATCTTGGGCAAGTCACATACACCTTCCTGGGCTCTATGGAACACACCTTCAAGGCACTGCTTTCTATGAGCACTGAGATGCAAGCTCTGGCTCTCCCAGCTCCTGTTACATGAGCTTGGGAACTGTGTTATTCCTTCCTGCATGTTCTATCCCCTCCCCTTTTTTAAAATCAAGGCTATTTTCCCCAGTTACCATGTCTTGTCAACCCCATCTGCAAGTCAGCACTTCTCAGGAACAGGATGAGAATAGAAATGCCAGGTCTCTAGAAAGGTGAGTGTGTTTGAGTCAGGGGAAGATTCCTTAGGGATCTAGGACTCTTGACTATCTCCAGAGGACCCCTTGGCTCACATGCTTCAGATTTGTTCAGCTTTTATATATTTTTTTTGTACCAGGAGTTGAGCTTATGATCTCATACCTTCCAGGCAGGTGCTAAGCTCTGAGCTCTATCCCTGGTCTATATTGATTCTGAGACAGGGTCTCTCTCCTGCTAGCCATTGTAGCCTAAGAAAAGTTTAATCTTTGTCTTAATCCTAACTATCCCAGATTTTAAGCTGCAGCTGAGTGCTCAGGGGTCAAGTTTATCACTATCCGTTGCTTAGGGGGACCAGAATCCAAGGCCTAGGGAGCACCTTCACTGGAACTCAGGAGCTGTGCTGGCTCTAACTGGCATCCTCACTTTGACACACTTTCAAATGTATTTTCATTGAACGTGGTTGTGATAGTCATTTAACAGTGAGCTAGATGCAGGAAGTGAGCTGCACTCTAAGGCCTCCCTTCCAGGTTTCAGTACACCCAGGGAGGATATGACGTGTTTCACCCCAGCCATGCACCCTGGCAACCTGGCCCTTTCTCCACCGAAGCTGGAGCCACAAGGTTGCGCTGTGGTGCTGGTTGGGATTTTTGTCCGAAAATAGGAGGCTGCTAGAAGGTACGTCTGGGCCTTCTACAACATAAAACATTTCTCCTATTTTCTCAAAGTCCTGCCTCTTTGCACAGGTCATATGAATCACTTGAAAGGCTATTTGCAACTTAGATTCTGGTCCTGTGGGTGTAGATGGGTCCCCCGATTCTGCACTTCTAAGGAGCTCTTAAGCAGTGGTTGCCCAGGCTGTTGAGGCTCAGCCTGTCATGAGGAAAGGCACC
Source organism: Myocastor coypus (assembly GCA_004027025.1). Taxonomy (NCBI): domain Eukaryota; kingdom Metazoa; phylum Chordata; class Mammalia; order Rodentia; family Myocastoridae; genus Myocastor; species Myocastor coypus. Next base: position 22,318 of record PVJA010010595.1, on the reverse strand, counting down.
CTTCCTAGTCCTAGCCCCTCATCCCCTCCTTCCCCGGCAGAAGTGCTTTCTGAATCCAGAGGGTCAAAAGGAAGAGCAGGCAGAATACATACAGAGAAAAGAGCCTTGCTCCTAGTGTTACAGAGAGTGAAACTAAGGCCTACCTGCTGCCAGAGGAATTGGATTCAAAATCTCACAAAAATGCAAGGCCAAAGTCAAGACTCAGGCCTCCTGTATCAGCAAAAACAGAATTCAGAATTTAGAAGTCTTAACTGTGTTCCCTGGGCAAACTGGATTCCCCCCCCCCCCCCTTCTTTCTCTTCCTGACTGGTTTTGGCTGTTACCCCATGCTGGCCTCTAACTGGTGATTCTCCCTCCTCAGCCTCTTGTTTTGTATTCTTTGCAGCAAAGAACACGTTCTGGTTTTATAATAAGAAAAATAATTTTAATAAACGAAACAGTTCACAGAGCTCTTGTACTGATACTATGTTTATGAATGTATTTGGTAAACTGTAACCCCCTTCAGCAGCTCCACGTCCTCAGTGTGGAATTCAGCTCAAACTGTCCAAGAGATTTCAGCGAGGCTCTGTTTTACTTTGGGAACATTTATCACTGCCCCATGAAGGTCACCGCTGCTGCCCAGGGCATCCCCCTCGGCTGCTGCGGTCCGATGCTTTACGTAAAGCGCTGAAATAAGGAAGAAGGTTCTCTAATCCGTTTTTGTACTAAAAGATCGTGGGCCAAGTCGGCTTTTGTTGTTGGTTTCCTAAGCTTAATTGCAGAGCAACGTTAATTTGAAAGAGAATAAATGTTACAGCTCTGGGGCGAACTCTAACGAGCCTTGGGCAATTAGAGAAGAACGCACCTAATTACCCACAGCCCTGGGCGCCTGCACACGACGCGGGAGTGCTCGCAGCTTGGATCGGAGCAGGCTGCCTTTCCGGGTTCACGGTGGGACGAGGCAGAAAAGAGAAAGAGGAACGCACCTCCAGTGTCTCGGACTGCCAACTCGCGGTCCAGGGATCCTAGAGTCTGACGGTCTCGAGGCGCGGTGCGACGCGGCTCGAAACGTCCTCAAGATCCCGGGGTCGGTAGGTGACCCCAGGTAGGGCGGAGCCGCAGGAGAAGAGCTGCCCCTCTGTCCTCATTGCCGAGACCCCACGCTGCGCAGGCCTCCCGGTCCTGCGGGCGGCCGCCCCACACTTCCAGTCCCCTCCACATCACGTCCTCTGTGTCTCGCTGCTCACCCTACCTTTTAGCATAGTCTTATCAGTCGCTCAAGCCGGCGGGGAGAGGGTGGGACGTACACCTCCGCCTTTTTTCATTCCTTTCTTGGGCCCGGGACTTTGTTGCTATGTTCTGGGAGGATTTCTGACTAGACTGCGATTAGTTCTTTAAAGCCTTCCCGTTCACCTGTGCGTCTGTTTGCAAGGCTCTCACTTCTTTTGTCTGGGTTAACTTCAGGAAGACCCTCCCGAGGCTGCAGCCTCAAATTCCTATTTTGCAAATGAGGGCTCAAGGGAGGGGATGTGTTTCCTTTCCTGTTAACCAGGGGCCCTGCCAAAGCGCTAGACTTGGTGATTAGGAAACAGAAAAGGGCTTAATTCCAAAGGGCAAAACCTGTTCTCCAGCCCCAATCTCAAGGCTGGGGTCTCCCCAGGCAAACATGAAATTCCTCTGTGAAGGACTCAGTTTCCTTGCTGCCAATCTAGGCAAGGTATTCTGCCCTCTGCAATGGAAGAGAGCCAGCTGCACAGGTAGAACTCTGGAGTCTCATGCCTGGAAGATTCCCCATGGAGAGGAGGGAGGCCCAACACCCAGATGTTCCCAAGGTTTCAGGGGTCCATCTGGAATTTGGACCCATCTGCTAGGGTCAGGGCTCTAGCTGTCATTTGCCTGGAGGTGGTCACAACACCACCCAAGCTTGGACTGTCCTCAGGGTAGTCACCAGCCATAGTTACTACTGACCACTTGGCATGTGATTTGTCCAAAATTAGATGCACTACAACTGGAAAATACAGTCCAGAGTTGAAAGACAGTATGAGGACACAACCATATTTATGTTGATTAGATGCTTAAAAGATATTTGGGGTATATTGGGTTAAATATAACAGTCTATTAAATTAATCTTACCCATTTATTAATGTGGCTACTAGAAAACTTTAAATTACATATGTGGCTTGCATGGTATTTCTGTTGGATATTATAAATTCTGACAAATTTCCATCTGAGCTGAACCAAGTTTATGTGTTAGTGAAAAGGATGGTGTAGTCCCCAAAATAAAACGTAACAGTTACCAATGAATTTCATACATTGTTTTTCACAGATGTATTCCCCCCCAAAAAAAATAAAGTTTGCAGAAAAAGGCTGTTTCTCTTCCCAGAATATACATGTTCAATTTTTATTTTCTTTTTAAAATTTTTGTACTGGAGATTGTAGAACTGAGGGCCTGCAACATGCTAGACAAGTGCCGTATCCTGGGTTACAACTCTCCTATCTGCAGTGACAGCAGTGATTTCTATTCACTTCGCCTAATCACTCAGGTTTATCTCAAATCTGTGAAGTCTTTGAAATATTTAATATTGGAAAATTTCACTCTAGCACTGAAACAAGATTTCTGAGATAGCTGTGAGATTTTCTAATTTTGGTAAACTTGTTGCTTAAACAGAAAAATACAAGCAGCTGTTTAAACGAACACTGGATACAAAATGAAAGTAAAAGTCCAGTTTCTTTGTAAAACATTTTGCGGGTCCTCAAATTGAATTTTTCTCTTTCCTTTTTTTGAGTAGGGAAGTTGTTAAAGTGTAGACAGGACGCCAGGATGGAAGAGTTAAGCCAGCTAGGGACAGGCCTGGCCCACAGGCTCCCTGAAATCCTCTGCTTTTCTTGAATTTGAGTTCACCCGCCGAGTCCAGGACTGCTGGATGAAAATGTGTAGCTCTATCTACCTCACCAGAAAACCAGATTTATGATGGGGCAGTAATAGCTGTGGAATGACCAGCACACCCTGTTCAAAAGGTTGAATAAGTTGTACTATAATTGCTGCTTGGAGCTAATCCTAGGATTTTAGGTTAGATGCTTGCCATGATCTGTTCCAATTCCCCAAATGGTGGTTAGGCTTTGGGTGGCCCACAAATGCTGCCAAATGTACAGGGTAGCTTCCAAGATGAGGGGGCCCCTGAGCATAATAAGGAGGTGGGTAGGATCGTGAAGGCCTCTTGCATAGCACTTAGGCTGAAGGTTCTGGTGATGGAACTAAGAGCTGAGGGACGGTGGGGACTGCAACCTAGGCCTGCAATTGTCAGCGGCTGCCAAGGTCAACCGGGGCAGATTTCTCTTACAAAATAAGGAACTACTCTTTAAAAATCATGTCCTCTGTAGTTTATGAAAAAAAAAAAAAAAGATGCCATTGCACCCCTTTATTGTAGTAATATAATCAAAGGTACAAGAGGTCAAATCAGACTAGGGCCTGACATTACTCAGCCAAAGGAAGGGTCCAACTATGACTCCCCATAATTCGGATCCGGAATTCTGCTGTACAGACATTCTCCCTAGTTCCCCGGCATCACCAAGGCTCTTTCCCGTAGACGCCAGAAAGGCATGTTCCTTTGTATCAGTTGGAACCTGGAGGCCGCCTCTACCCATCTCACATTTGGAAAGCAAATCAGATGTGTCCAGCTGCAGCGCCGGACACTCTCAGGTTCCTTCCAGGTGAGGCCAACTCCGTCCTCTCTGTCCTCAAGGCATGGGTCCATTTAGTTCGCGTAGCTGAGGCACGTATACGCTTTCGTCCCTACTCTCGGCTCACATAGCAGACACAAACCGATCCACCCCGCCGGGGTAGCCAGTGGTGTGGCGGCCGTAGGCACCGCTGCCGCCGCCTGCGAGCTGCCCAGCAGGGCTGTAGCAGGCCCCCAGGGCTCCGAACTGGCCGGGTGAGGACCGTCCGTAGAAGTCCACGACAGCTTCGACACCGCCACCGCCGCCGGCCCCCGTGGGGGGCGAGGCAGGTCCCGAGAGGCGGCCAGCAGCGGCGAAAAGCGCGCCGCCGGCACCCTGGGGATACGCGCCGTCGGGGCCCGCGTAGGCGGCGGCCGCGTAAGCCGAGGCGTTGGAGGGCCGCGCCCCCGAGCAGCCGGCCGCTTGGTACCCCGCGCTAGAGGTGGCGGCGCCGGCCGAGGCGAACGCACAGGAGCCGCCGGGCGCTGGCGGCGCGGGGCCCAGATCCGGGCTGAGCGGCCGCTCGGGCACCAGGCCGTAGACGCGGCAGGGGCCCGGCGACGCGGCGGGGTAGTAGACGGGAGGCGGCGCGGCGAGCGAGGGCGGCGCGTAGCCCGCGTAGACGGCCCCGGGGTAGGGTGCCCGCGCTGCCGATACGGCTCCCGGGAAGATGGCAGCGGCGGCGGCGGCAGCGGCGGCAGCTGCGGCGGCCGCGTCGTGCATGTAGGCCGGGTACGTGGACAGGTCGGAGCGCTTGAAGCGCTTGCGGCGGCGCAGGAAGCTGCCGCTTTCGAACATGTCCTCGGCGTTGGGGTCGAGCGCCCAGTAGTTGCCCTTGCCGGGACGGCCGGCCTCGCGGGGGATCTTGAGGAAGCAGTCGTTGAGCGTGAGGTTGTGGCGGATGCTGTTCTGCCACTTCTTGGGGTTGTCGCGGTAGAAGGGGAAGCGCTCGGTGATGAACTTGTAGATGCCACCCAGCGTGAGGCGGCGCTCGGGCGCGTGCGCGATGGCCATGGCGATGAGCGCGATGTAGCTGTAGGGCGGCTTCCCGCGCTGCAGGGGGCGCTTGCGCCGCCGCCCGCCCGCGCCGCGGCCTCCGCTCTCCGCCGGGACCACCGGGCCCGCCGCCGCCGCCGCCGCCTCGCCGCGCTCCTCCTTCACGGCCGCCAGCGCCTCGGGCTGCGGGGGTGGCGGCGGAGGTCCGCTCTCGGCGGTCATGGCTCGGCCGTCCCGCGCCCCGGCGTCTGCGCCGCCCGCCGCCTCCAAGGGCTGGGATGTGGTGCGTCCGGGTGCCACAGGTCCGCGGCGTGGGTCCTGGACAGACGCGCGGTCCCGCTGTTCAGGGTGGCCCCGAGCGCGGTGCTGCCCGGGCCGGGCGCGCGGAGCTTGGCACCCGCGGTCTGCGGGCGGCGTGGTGCGCACCGACGGCCGGGTTCTAGAGCTCGAGGCTGGCGGCGGCGCTGGAGGCGGGAACGGGCTCTCGTCGCTGGTCGGAGGGCTGCAGTCGCGCTGGTGCCCGGCGCACCAAGGGGTGCAGACGTGTGCCCCGTAGGGCGGCCGCGGCCGGTCCGGGTCAGCTCTAGAGCACGGGCAGCTGTCGAGGACGTGGCGAAGAGAAGACTGTGGGGCTCCGGGCAGTTAGCTCTGCACCTGGTCGCTCTGGCGGGGGGGTGCCCATGCCGCACTCCTGAGGCCGGAGGGCGGCGGGCCTAGCCCAGGCAGAGGGTGGCTGGGTGGCGAGGCCGGAGACTGCGCCCTCCGCGGCGAGGGTCTCCAGCTCGGAAACTGCGGGCAAGATGCTGTGGCGCGCACACCTGGACCAGCTCCTCCCTCCGCCGGCTTCCCCTCCTTAAAGGCGTCGGGAAGCGTGGGGCGGCGCCGGGCTCCCCGCCCGCCCCCCGACTCCCCACCCCCGCCCTCGCCCTCCGCCCGGGTCGTGGGCGCAGCTCTCCGTGGAGCTGCTGGGGCTGCGCAGCGGGAGCCTGGCCAACGTCCGAACAGGGTGGGCGCTTGGACATGCTGGGAACGGCCTTCCTGTGCGTCTACGGGGAGACTGAGCCCAGGGGAGTCGGGACCGGCTGGGAGATCTCGGTGGAAATTTGGATTTTTCCCGTCTCTGAAGAAAGCTGGGACTCACAGGTGAAAGGAAGGGGTCGCCTCCTCTATCCCGCGAGAGAGAGCTGGCCCGCGTGGTGGGCGCTAGGTAATTGCTGGGTGGAGGACGAGGAAGGAGACATTCGGAGCGACTGCCTCCCGCGGCTTTTCCGAATGATTTCCAGGCCTGGCTCATGGTTTCTCTGTCCGTTCCTCACCCTAGTCGCAACTTTCATTCAAAGCTCCCAAGGCTAAAAGCGAAGATAATTTGTCCTGGTCCCAACGCACCCTGAGATCATGCCTTAGGGGAGCCTCCAACCGCGGCTCTTTTAGTTCTATGCTTCCCAGCTGTGAGTGAGACGTAGTCACTTTCCCTTTCGGGGTGTCCGGCTTCTCTTTGGTTCCAAGAGGTTGGATCTCGAGTCCTATTGACAATATCTAGGTAAAGCCCTTCCACACTTTCATCGGAGCCTTCTGAATATGATGGAGAGTGACGCATAGCTTAAAGATATGGATGCTAGGCTCTGTCACCTTCTTCAGTCCTCCAGCTCCGGGAAGGCTTTGGGTAACTTTCAGCCCTCTCCCACGCTCCCATCCCACTGTGGCTCCCATCCCACTCACCCGAAGTCGTGAGTGAAGTCCTGCTTGCGGGGGTGGCTTCTTTGGGTAGGTGCTTCTCGCGTATGTGGGGAGGGCAGACAGGAACTTTTTGCTTGGAGGTGTCTGATTTCAGTGAAGTTCCCTACTGTCCCCAGAGGCCGGATTCGGTGTTAGCCCGGATTTCCCGAGGCACAGATCCACTGGCCTGGATTTCCTCTATGCTTTGCGGTTATTCTTTTTTTTTTTTTTTTTTTTTTTTTGCGGGGCCAGGGTTCAAACTCACAACCTTGCACTTGCCAGGCAAGCACTTGTTACATGGAGCTATCTCCCTAGCCCCCTTTTCAGTTATTCTTGAACCTGTTCCTTACCCCTCTCTGGGCTTCTGGACCTATCTCCCGGATTTCAGTGGTCTCATCCACCTTTAGGGGTCTGGGCCTTGAAGACAGCTCTGGAAGCTTCAGCCCGAGCAGAGCTTTCCTGGGAGGCCGTGGGCACCGGGGAGAGTTGAGGGCCCCTTGGGAGCTTGGCGTATCCAAAGCAGAGGATACTGGCCCAATTTTTTTTTTTTTTTTTTTTTTTTTTTTTCCAGAGAGCTGAGACCAGCTTTAACCCTTGTTGCCACTGAAAGAAAGTCGGAAAGTGCAGATTTTCACGCTGAGGAGCAGTGGTGGGTAGCATTTGTTTGAGGATGTTCTGGGGCAGAGGTGTCCAAAGGAACGAATGAAAATGGGCTTTGCATTTGTGGCGCAAAACTTTCTTACCTGCCTTCTGATGTAAGGAAGAAGCAGAGATTCATGCTGCCTCCTGTTCCATTTTTTTAAAGGGGAAAGTTTTTAAAAAATTTAATGTTATATACCATCGGGAACTTTTAATACAAATTCTTTGTATTTTCATATCCATAAGTTAAAGGAGGTTTCTATAAAATTCTTTGACTACAGTCATATTTCTGTGGCTTTTGAATTCCTGGGGGAGATCTGAAAATCCACTGGTTATCTATTAAGATGCTGGGACAAGAGTTTTGTACCTGAAACTATAATGCCAGGACAGGGAACTATTTCTCTAGTTTTAGATTTCTTTCCCGTTTCAAGGGGTATGTTATTTAATTTGAATTCCTGTTTAGGAAGATTTGGTTTCTATAGATCTATAACACTCTCCCTTAATTCCAAAAAGTGATAACTGGATCCACTATTTTATAGCTCAGAAATCTTATTATGCTAATTCTTCTAATAGTTGTTACGGTACACTTTGATGATCGGTCCCGTGGCTTTATGATTTTCTGCTTTGAGCTCCAGTGACTATGGCAAAAAGCTTCCACATCTCAGAATTTTCGGAACTTCTGTGTCCCGTTTGTGTCCACATCTAGCATTCTGATTACTCTCTTAAACTTCACTACTATCCAGATATTTCCTCTGATGCAGACAAAGATTTATTGTCTTGGGATTAGAATTTGCAAGATCATGAGTCTTAAGATTTTAATGAATAAAATATCCCTAACATTGTATGCCATAGCTGTTTTCTGAAATAATGCACTTCAAAGTTCTGTACTTTCAGGAACCTGTGACTCCAGAGTGTAAAATTTAGATTAAATAATTTGATGCATACAAAAGCCACAATTTACCCGTTTGGATCAAAAACGATTCATAAAAATCCACTCTATGTGAGGACAGTTCTCCATTGTTCCTTTTTCTTCCTTCTTAGCTTTTAAAGGGTGGAATGATTGTAATCTGCTCTCCCCCTCCAATGTATTGGAGGCGAAATAATTGAGAATAGTTTGAAAACTAAGGATGATGGTTCCAGATCCTGGAAATTATTCTCCCAGCCCAGCAGTTAGTTTCTCATGGCTGCGTGAAGCAATTTCTATCTACCTCCCTTTAGTACTCCTGGCACCCCCTAGCATAAACCTGACCCTTCGTGGGGCTTCTAAGAGTATGTGTTTGTATGTGTGTGTGTGTGTGTGTGTGTGTGTGTGTGTGTGTGTTTTACTAGGGCTCTGTAGAAGATGCTGGAAAGTCTTCTCTGTAACAAGTACTCTTCTGGTTTGAACAGGAAAACTGGTAAACAAAGACAGGGGGATCGCAAGGAGTCACAGAAAATTCCTCCACTGCTCCTGGCCCAGATGTCCCTGCGTGCAGACACAGAGGTAGCCAGTGTTTCTTCTACTTAAGAACATCTTAGAAGTTAGCAGTGTGGGGGAGCCTGGGCCCAGGTCACTGAAGGGACTTGCTTCAAGGCTTGCAGAGAGCTGGGAGGTGTGGATGGGTGTTGGAGCACTTTCCTTGAATAACAGGAGGCCCCAGAATCCAGCTAGACCTGCTACTGTAATATGTTCATAAGTAAAGAAGAAAAAAACAAGAAAAAGTCCTGCTGAGGGGAAAGGCAGGGGGCTGACAGGGACATAGGTCTTCTGGCTCTTAGCCCTGGCCCCATGGCATCTTCATATTTTTCTGAAATCTCAGAGCTTTCCTTATGCTTAGCGCCTTAACCTGGGTCATACTTTTTACCCAGCAACAGCAGGAAGTCTGTGTTGGGACACTTGAATCTGGTGGAGAATACATACAACACAAACCCAGGCATCACAATAGGTTGCTGGGCTTTGTGGATGTAGAGGGCATCAGAGCAAGACACTTACAAAGAGGACCATGGCAGAGGACTGCTGTGTACATCTGTCCACAGCAGCACTGTTGATTGCTTTCAGAGGGCCTCAAGCTTCCGTGGCTCACAAATGGCCATCCTGGGCTCCCATTAGACATCAGTTTTTTCTTCTGTGAAGTGGGGAACCCATGGAGTGGGTTCTTAATCTTTTCAATTATTTTCAGGATGAAATGGGAATGGGAAAATTCCAACGAGGAAAATTCAGGCCCGTTTCCAGTGTGGACCAAGATGAGAGATGAGATGCCCCTGTTGAAGAAATAGTGGTTGATTGAAGTATTTTTTTCTGCAGCCTAGCTGGAATTTTGAGTCCCCGACTAGTGTCGGCTCTTGTTTCTCTGAGTGGTGTGACCCTGACCATTCTCTGAAAATAGACGAATTTCAACGTGCTCTCTCTCTCTCTCTCTCTCTCTCTCTCTCTCTCTCTCTCTCTCTCTCTCTCTCTTTGCGGGACCGAGTTCGAACTCACGACCTTGCATTTGCCAGGCAGGCATTTGTGCCACGGAGCTATCTCCCTGGCCTCTCAACGTGGTTTCTCACCAAGGATTCACTTAAACGTTGCCAGCGCCTTATTGTCGCTCTAGTACCGGACACAAAAGTTGAGGCCCAAGGAGGAGCCCCTGCTTCTCACTGCTGCTGGTTTGCTTAGACCCCACCAGCAGCCTCCCTCCCTGTTTACCCTGCCTTCCTAGCTTCTTCCGCAGCGGAGCCCACTTCCAGCGCGGCTGTGCCCGGAGTCCCAGTACTACGCAGCACAGGAGTCCGCGTAGACCTCTCCGAGCTTCGCAGCTGCGCTGAGAGGGGGAAGCTGGCTCCAGAGGACTAAGCGCATGTGGACTCAGCTCCCCACGCCTCCCCACTGCACTCTTTGAGCCTCCAGCCGCCAGGCGAGGAGCGCAGGGCATCAAGTGCTTCTGGTCCCACCCGCCCGGGCTTGAGCCTAGCGGTGGACTTACTTGGAAAAGCGGCGCCCGGTGGAGGGGATGGCAAGAACTTCGACGCTCCATCTTCCCGCACCCCACCCCACCCAAAGCCAGGCTGGCTGGCAGATGTGTGCCCCTGTGAGTCCTACGCACAGGATCGGCTCTCGATCGGCCCTCAGGAAACGTGGAACCTCCATATTTCTACAGCTGGCACCGAGAGCTGAGAGCTACGTGTGGCTTGGGGACGCCCGGAAGTCCGGAATTTACGTAGAAGACTGGGTGTTCTTTCCAGGCAGCGGCCCGGGTGTGCAAGACAATCTCAGGAGAGCCGGCAACTGTTCTTCCCCCTTTAAAAAGAGAGATGCCTCAGATTGGCTTCTGGTTTAACCACCATCATGCAGAGACGGGGTCCAGAGCTCCCTCCCCTGCCTAGCGTAGGTCTTTGTCGCCTCCACCCACCCTGCGCCCTCGCACCGGTGCAGCGACGTCTAGGCGTCCAAAGAGCTACAGTCATCCTCCTTGCCTGGGCGGGTTAGGAGCGCAGAGAACCCGGTCTGCTTGGCTGGCTGGCTGCTGAGCATCGTCACTGCAGACGGTGGCTTGGGAAGCCGGGACAAACGCGAAGGCTGCCCAACTCTGTGTGTTTATTGAGTTCTTTCTTTCTTTCTTTCTTTCTTTCTTTCTTTCTTTCTTTCTTTCTTTCTTTCTTTCTTTCTTTCTTTCTTTCTTTCTTTCCTTCTTTCTTTCTTTTTTAATTGCCGCTTCCTGAAGTGCCTGTCAATCTCTGTCAGCCATTTAGGTTTTGTTAGGAATGCTTCGTGTCCTCCCTCTCTAGGCCATCTCTGCTGAGTCCATTCCCCACGGAAGACTAAAGGGCAGGAAGTGAAGTGCTGGCTGAACGTTCCAGCCAATTGGGCCACCCAGAAAAGGCCCTTCTATGGGGGAGAGGGCAAAGTGACGGGGCCAGGACCAGCAGACATCCAACCAGGGCGCTGGAGCTGAGCAAGAGGGCACCTGGCTCTTCTACATGTGCTCCCTTGCCCTCAGTGAGCTCTGCATGACCAGCTTGAAGGGGGGGATCACCTCAGGGTTACTCAGTACACTTTCTCAGCAAGTCTAAGGCTCCAAAGGGAACTCATCAGCCCATGCTGTCTCTGCCCAAGGAGGCCCTCAGTGTTTTCCATCAACACCCAGTGAGCACTTTCTGAGCTTGGCATCGGGTCAGTCCCACACAATTCTGGTCCTTGCCACCTTCCTTTCCCTTTTGGTCTTGCCTTCCTTACCACCTGAAGACTCCTGGACATCTGCGGACTTCAGAAAAGTGCAGACAGTCATATCACCAAATTGCCTCTCAAAATACATGAGGGCTAAAATCCAAACAAGCTGGGATAGGCTCATATAGGGAGTGTTGGAGCTGGAGGATCAGGGAGGGCTCCCTAAAAGGCATGCGCGGTGGGAGGGGGTGTGCAGGCTTTGCCAGACTGAGGCTAGGCAAGGTGGCTGCATGTCCAGGCACCTGGGTCACCAGGACAAGAAGGCCCTCCTGTGACAGGCCGTTATTCAGGGTCACTCAGTCTGCCTTTTTTTTAAATGGCCAGCTCAGCCTGCCCTGGGGGTGGGGCTGGTGCAGCATATGGTGCTGGGATCAAACCAGGGTCCCTATTGATGCCTAAGCTTGCCTAAGCAGGCACTTTAGACAGCTGAACCGTCTCGCTGGCCCTCAGTCATGAGTCAGTGCCACTGCCTGCTTCCTCCTGGCTATGCAACATTGATCCAGTCATTTAGTCACTCTGAGCTTCAATTTTTCAATCTGTAAAATGGGGAATACTAACCTTTTGAAGGGAGTTGTTGAAGGTTAATGATATGAATTTATCCATAGCATTGCCGGCGAGCTGGCTCAGTGCTCTAAAGTGCCTTAGGAAAGCTTAGACAATTGCAGGGACCACAGTTCAGTCTCCAGCACCACCTGCTGCGCCAGCCCCACCTCTAGGGCAGGCTAAGCTGGCCATAATGATATGAACTTATCCATAACATTTTGTAACTATTTGACTCTCTACATAATTAAACATGCAGTGTTAAGTACATAAATAAATACAATGAATAAGTTTTTAAAATCACTACAGTAACAGATACGTTGCTATTAATCTTCCCCAAAATACCTTTCCCCTCCTTCAAACACTCTGTTCTTGGCAGTTGGAGAAACACTTCTAAAAGTCCTCATTTGTGAGTGTCTGTAGTTGCACTGCCATGGCTGTCTCATTGACCTAAGTTATTAGAAATATTTACTTTTCATGGTTCTTTTTGATTTTTTTTTGTCTTTCTTTTTGATACTGGGGATTGAACTCAAGATCTTGTGCTTGTCAGGCAGGCACTTATGTCTGCTGAGTTATCTCCTTGACCTCCTTGTCGAGTGAGTCTCTCTCTCCCTGTCTCTCTCTCTCTGTCTCTCTCTCTGTCTCTCTGGGCTTTTTTTGTTTTTGGTATAAGGTCTCCTTATGCAGTTTCAAGTCTACTGATCTTCCTGCCTCCGCTTCCCAAGCTCTGGGACTATAGGCATGTGCCACCATGCCCAGTTTCAGGTCGGGGACCAAATCTGGGTTCTTGCACTTGCCAGGCAGGCGCTTACACCACCAAGCTATCTCCCTAGCCCCATGGTCCTTTTGATTTTTGAGGAAGATCTAGAAACCTCTCACAATACCAGATCCAGTGAATAAGGTCAATGAGCATACACTACCTTGTAGTGTACCTGCAAGCCTGCCTTTCTGTTAGATGGCCCTTGATGGCAGCACCAAGTGTATTTTTATTTTTTTAGAATTTTATTTTATTGTTTTTTCTTGTTTCAGAACTTTTGTTTGTTTATTTATTTATTTTTATGGCTGGCTCAGCCTGCCCGGAGGGCAGGGCTGGTGCACCATGTGGTGCTGGGGATCCAACTGAGGTCCCTGCAGCTGCCCAAGCTTTCCTAAGCAGGTGCTTTAGACCACTTAGCCTTCCTGCCGGGCCCCACCAAGTGTATTTTAAATCATATCCCATAAGACATTTCCAGAGCTGCTTCAGGAAGTGGCAAGAATGATGATCTAGGTGTATTCAAAGGGAGGGAGAGTAGCCATGCCTTATGGGTGGGTCTACTATGGCATGTGGAGCTGGGGATTGAACTTAGGTCCCCTGAGCCTGAGTTTACCCAAGCAGGTGTTTTAAACAGATGAGCTAACAGGCAAGCCCCAATATGTTTTTACTGTAATAAAATAAATTATTTTTATTTAAGCACACCTGTTTTATTTAAATGCTGATAAAATAAACATTTTATTAGTGATCATTCCTGATCATTCATGTTTCAGGAGACCTGGAACAAATCTCAGACCTGTCACTGGCATTTAGGGGTTCACCGAGGAGAGGCTTCCAAACACTAGATCTGGAGTGGGGGAGATAGCTTGTCAGTCTAAGGCTTGCCTGGCAAATGCAAGGACCTGGGTTTGGTCCCCTGCTCTGAAACTGGGTATGGTGGTAACTAGGTGTTCTGACACAAACCAGTAATCCCAGAGCTAGGGAGGCCAAGGCAGGAGGATCACTATGAGTCTGAACTGTGTAACAAGACCCTGTCTCAAAAAATAAAATAAAGATTTTTAAAACCCCACTAGATCTAGAAGGTAATTGAAGAAAGCCCATTGGGGTGTGTGGGCAGCTGTAAAGGGGTCTAGAATTAGGGATGTCATCAGAGATAAGTGGACACAAGGGACGGTTCAGTTTCAAAATAGCATCTTATACCCTAGGTTCAGATGTGGGGGATATTGGAATGATTGTGCATTAGAGAAGCTCTTGGGTAACTTGGCTTGCCAAGCTGGGGTCTGAGGACCTCATGTGGGGAGCCTTATCTTCTGGTGTCCAGGGAATTTAGAGACGTGGATCTGCATGGAGCCACAGCCTCTGCCTGGGCACATCTGCTCCTGCCTTTTGGTAGGAGTGAGGGGGAAACATTCAGCTTTGGGCTGGTCCCAGCCGCTGTGGGTTCAGGGCACCCTCTCAGCCCTGAAGCTGTCCACATGCTCATCCAGCCCCTGGGCCAGGCCCCAGGGAACCATGGGCTGCTTGAAAAACTGGGTTTGCTTTCTGTGGATTTGGACATAAACCAGGAGAGAGAAAAGGGGAGAGACTACTGTTGGGCTCCCTGAAGGAGGCCCCTGTAGGATGGTATGTGTGGCTCCCTGCTTTCCTGAGCCCTTGCCAGGCTGAATTGTCCTGGCTGGTGGGACATTGGCATTGGAACTGCTGGAATCTGGCTCCGGGCCAGTGGAATTGGGAAAGTTGTAGGGATGGAAAGAAGTGTGAGGGAAGAGAGGAAGAGTCTCTCTGGAAGTGGCTAGGAGATAGGGGTGACAAAGGGGGTATGTCCTCAGTCAGCTGCCATGTAGAGGTTAGCATCCCAGTAGGCTGGGCTAGTAACCAAAGTGGAGGCCTATAAGTAAGCTAGGGAAGGAATCATATCAATGCCCTCCAGAGCCTTCTGCAGGTTTCTGCTATCTATCTATCTATCTATCTATCTATCTATCTATCTATCTATCTATCTATCTATCTATTGATCCATCCATTGATTGTACCAAGGATCAAGCTCCAGACCTTGTGCTAGCCAGGCTTATGCCTTTGAGCTACATCCTCAAATGTTACCTCTATTTTAAAATTTCTAAGCCTCACAAACACTTTCTAACATATCCTTGTATCTGATTCGTAGCACAGTCTCATCCACGCATTTGTTATTGAGAGATCACTGACAGCAGCTTTACCCAGTGAGTCAACAAGACTGTCTCAGTTTAGGCAAGCTGCTCCACCTTGGTGCTGACCCACCTCCTAGGACCCCTCCCACGGTAGCTGGGTTTCTAGAATTCATCATTTACGGTACTGAAACAGCTTAAGTAGATGAACAGGAATAGAGGGCAGGCAGTGTCCTTCACACCACACCCTGGCTATGCTCAGCATTTTATTTGTGACTTAAAAAAAAACTCAAAAAATAAGTTGACTGCTTGTAGCTGACCATGCTGAGGGCTTCAAGCTGGTGGCTGACAGACCTAAGGCTTGCAATAATCCGTCAGTTAGGAGGCTGAGCCAAAACCAACAAGAAGACATTTTAAAAACTGTTATGAAAACATTGTAACTTCACAAGAGACAAACCAAGAAAAAAGTGTTCCCCTCATGCCAATTACCTGTCATTCATCCCCTATTTTTCTGTGCTGTGTTCTTTCCTCTCTTGTGTTCTTACACATACACAGAAAGTGTATGTTTACATAGGTGTAACCATGTTGTATGTACGATGCTGTAGTCTTTATACATGGGGCGTTTGTATTATTTTGTAAACATAACCCTACATTGCTCCTCTGTTCTTTTTTTAAAAATCTATAGTTATGAATGAAATTGTCTAGTGTTGATCTAACTCTTTCACTGAAGCTGGGCAATTAGGTAATTTCGAGTATCTTTGATACAGGTGGTGCTACTGGGGAAGTGTTTGTATAAGGAGCTTTTTATTTCCTTTGAAATATCCTCAAGACAAATTTTAAGTACAAGATTTATGGGGCCACAAACATTTTTATAATTTCTAATAAAGTGCTACCAGCTGTCCATAAGTATATTTTGTGACTCACAATGATAAAGATAATATCCTTTAAAAGTTTCTTCACCCTGGTCCCACAAAAAAAAAAAAAAAAAAAAAAAAGTTTCTTCATACCCCTTTGTGGCCCACAGTCATTATATACGATAGTAAGGAATTACTAATCTACTTTATGTTACTGTTGATGAGTTTACATTTTATAGAATTTTATGTAAAAAAAGAACTTTATGCAAATGAAATAGTGCAATGTATTCTATTCTGTCTTATGATTTTACTTGGTGTAACTATTTTGACATTCATCCATTTTTTAATGTGTGTATTTAATACAGGGTCTACAGGGTCTCACTACACAGATCAGATGTGTAGTGATCCTCCTGTTTCAAGCCTCTCAAGCACTGGGATTACAGGTGGAAACTACCACACCCAGTCTCTCATCCATGTTGTGATATCAACAATCTATATTTCTTTTTTTCCCTAGATATCACTCCACTATACAAATATAACCACAACTTGTTTATCCTCTTGCTTGTTGGTAGACATTGGGTAGTTTCCATTTTGTGCTGTCATAAACAGCTATTTGCGTATGAGTCTCTGTAGACATGTTTTTATTTCTTTTGGGTAATTATTTAAAGGAGAATATTTGGGTAATATGGTAAATGTATGTTTTTGTTTTTAAGAAACTGCCAGGGTTCTTTTCATAAAGTGGCTATGCTTTTTTGATTTCTACTAGCTAGATGTGAAGGTTGCACTTGCTTTATGGTCTTGCCAGACACTGAACTGTTTAGCTTTTTAAATTTTACCTATTTTAGTGAGTGTATAGTGTTATCTTATTGTAGCTGTGATTTGTATTGCCCTGAATAGTAATAATATCTTTCACTGTGTAAGAAATTGCTTCAAAATTGCTACCTTAAAATAACGAACATCATTATCTGGCAGTGTCTGTGGGATCAGCATATGGGGGTGGTGTAGCTGGGTGACTGGCACTGGTCTGTCACAAAACTTCAGTGGGTGGGTGAGGAGCTGCCATCTCAAGGCGGGTTAGGGGGGCAGAGCCCACTGCCTGCTCTTGTATGGACAGTTGTTGGCTGAGCTCCATTCATCCTGTGGCTTCTCCAGGGGCTGCCCACATATCCTCACAACACTGTGGCTGGTGATCTGAGACAGAATGCCCAAGAGAACCGGAGCCTGAAGCCCAGTTGCAGAAGTTACATCTCATCACTGTTGTTTACATTCGTTTGTTAGAAACAAGTCACTAGGTCCTGCTCCATTCAGGAAAAGGGATGACAGTGTGAGTATTGAGAAATGCTAATAATTGGGGCCAATGTAGAAGCTACTTGCAGTATTGAGCTCCTCCCTGTTCTGTTTTCCATTTCTGTGTCTTCTTTGTTGAAATATCTTTGCTAAAATATGCCAATCTACTCCATTAGCTTATTTCTTTGGGGATCACCAAGAAAATGTGTACTTGGCTACTGATAAGTATGACATAAGTACTATTTTATATTTATTTGTTCCAGTTGTCTTTTTGTAAGAGAAAAATTTAAAAATTAATTAAAATCTGCGGGGCCTGGCGGGATGGCTCAGTGGTCTAAAGCACCTGCTTGGAAAAGCTTGGGTGGCTTCAGGGACCGCGGTTCGATCCCCGGCACCACATGCTGCGCCGGCCCTGCCCTCGGGGCGGGCTGAGCTGGCCATAAAAATGATTGAATAAACAAATAAAGATTCTGAAACAAGAAAAACATAAATAAATAAAATTAAAAAAAATTCACTATTTAATTAAAATCTGCCTATTTTTACTGAGTTTTCAGAATTCTTTTCTCCTTAATATAATTAAAAGAAAAATTTTTAAAATTTTTGTGGAACCAGGGATTGAACTCAGTCAGGCCCTTGCACTTGCCAGGCAAGCGCATATTCTACTGAGCGATCTCCCCTGCCCCTATACTTTGATAACTGTTTTTATAACAGCTAATGTTTGGTCTGAAAAACATGTGAGTGGGGGCCGGACAGATAATTCAGTGGATTAAATCACCTACTTAGGCAGGCACAGGAGCTGGAGTTCAATCCTCAGCCTGCCAAGCTGTCCCTGCCCTGGAAGAGTGCTGAGACGGGGATTGACACTGAGCGTGGTGGCACACACCTGTAATTGCAGCACTTGGGAGGCTGAAAACAGAACAATTACTATGAGTTGGATCTGCATAGTGAGACCCTATACTAAATGCATTTTAAAAAATGTGAGTGGGTAATTGTTAAAAACATGAAATACAACCATCCAGGGCTGAAGACTAATTGCATAACCCTTTCCTAGTATTACACACATTGCCATTATAGAAACACATGCAAAAAAATATCTAAAAACAAAGCTGAAGCTCTATTTCACATTAATTTATTCTTTTCCCCATGAACAGACAATGTTTGCTTGAGAGTATCACCTTCTCATTCTTTCTGCCTTCATACTCTTTCTCTTTGTCCCTGTCCCTCTCACCTAAACTCCAGAGAAGTTTAAAAGATACTTTCATGGAGAAACTCAAATCTTCAAGGTCCTGTTCCATGTAGTAGGCCTTCAGTCTTGGGTGTCACGGGCTGAGATCAGGAAGTTCCCCTGCGCTCGGCCCCCTTCTGTGTAATGCACTAGCCTGTCAGCTAAGCTGTGCACTGTGCATTTGTAAAACACAATTCTACTGAAGACCAGCATATGGATGATGGACAGATGTGAAGCAGAAACAGAGACATGTTGAAAGCTTCCTGGGATCTCCAGAATTATTATAGAATTCTTGACTAATTTTTATCATTTTCCTATCAGACTTGAGCCAGAATCTGTAGTTTAAATATGTTGCAAAGTAATTTCAAGAACAGTTTCTATGTAGAGGAGAAATATATATATATATATATATATATATATATATAATATATATATATATATATATAATGTTTAACATTTATAAATAATATTTACCTTTTATATTATGGAGACACAAACATTAAGGATGGAACTGGCTTTTTCAAACAGATGTTCTATTATATTATTTACATTACTGTGATCTTTACTGCCTTACAATGTGACAATGCTTTTCTGACTTTGCCCATGTAAACTAATTTTGTAAATAAAAGTCTATTTTATTGAAAAAAAAAAAAAGAATTCTTTTCTTTTCCTTTGTGTGTGTGTGTGTGTGTGTGTGTTTTCTGTGAAAGGGTCTCTCTCTGTACTCCAGTCTTGCCTTGAACTTGATACATTTCCCAGGCTGACCTTGAACTCATGATCCTTTTGCCTCAGCCTCTGGAGGGGTAGGATTTGCAGGCATGTAGCACTATGCCTGGTTAGAATTCTTTGTGTTCTTGATACTAATCCTTTGTTAGACAAATATTTTGCAAGTATTTTTCTCCCAGGAAGACGTAGCTTGACTTTTCATTTTCCTAACAGAGACTTTTGAAGAGCAAAACTTCCTAATTATTGAAGTTTAATTTTATAATTAGTGGGTTTTGTGCTTTTTTTTTTTGTACTAGGGATTGAACTATGGACCTTGTACTTGCCAGGCAGGCGTTTATGAATTATATCTCTGGCTGTGCCTTATTTTAGAACTCTTTCCCTAACCCAAAGTTCCTAAGGTATATATTTTTTTATGTATTTAGTACAGGGTCTACAGGGTCTCACTATACAGATAGACTAATACTAAATCTCCTATTTTTAGCCTCCCATGTGCTGGGATTACAGGTACATACCACCACTCACTGGGGCCAGGGCCAGCACAGCACATGGGATCAAACTCCGGTCCCTGAGGCCTCCCTAAGCAGGCACTTTAGTTTGCTGAGCTATCTGGCTGCCCCTAGTTTAGTATCTAAGTATTCTACACTATTTTCAAAAAGTTTTGGCACTTATACTTAGGTTAATGATATTCTTAGAATTGTTTTGCATGTATATGGTGTAAGAGTCATGGTTAATTTATTTTTTATTAAAACTCTTCATTTGTCCAGAATGATTTGTTAAAAAAAATCTTAAGTTTCTTTGTCTTACTTTTCTTGTTTCTTAGACAAAATACCCAACACCCAAAGTTAAAGGGAAGAAGGTTTATTTAGCTCACAGTTTGTGGAGGTTTCAGTCCATAACGGGCTGGCTCCAAGGCAGAGTGAAGGTGGCACATGGCAGAGAGGTAACAGTTCTTGGTAGTGGAAGACAGCAAAAGCAGCAAGTTAGAGGGGGACAAGTCTCTTTCTGTTTCTGTTCCCTATATTGTATCCAGTCTACTAGGATCAGGGCAGTGCCAATGCAGTCAATGGACTGATCCAGCCAATTCTTCACCCTAATTCCTGCATTTCACGATGAATCATTCACACAGTCTGGATTCAGCCACCTCCAAAGAAATCCCTGTGAGGAGTAAGGCTTTGGGGGGACAACTAGACACACCATAACAATACTCTTTTTAAAAAATCAAGTGTGGTGGTGAATGCCTGTCATTCCAGCACTTGGGAGGCTGAGGCAGGAGGATCAGTGTGAGTTCAAGACCAGCCTGGGCTACAAAAGTGAGCTCAAGGCCAGCCTGAACTGCATAGCGAGACCCTGTCTCCAAAAGACCAATCAATCAATCAATCAATCAAGTAAGTGTGGGCTAGGTGTGGTGGTATATGTCTGCAATCCTGACACTCTGTGAGACCAAAGGATACCAAGTTGAGCCCAACCTGGCAAGTTAGTGGCTTGGTGCCACTAACCGTGACACCAAGACTGTGACATGGAGACCATGTCTCACAATATAAAGTTAAAAAAGGTCTAGGGATGTAGCTTAGTGCAGTGGCCCTGGGTTCAGTCTCCAGTACAGAGGCAATTGTCTTTGTTTCTCTGTATATCAACAGGCTCTTGCTATAGTTCAGGCTGGCCTTGAATTCACTCTGTCACCCAGGCTGGCCTTGAACTCATAGTGATCCTCCTTCCTCAGCTTCCTGAGTGCTGGGATTATAGGCATACAGCACCATGTGTGGCTACTTTTCTCCATTAAGAGTGGATGGCTCGTTTTCCTTAAATTATCAAGCTTATATAAGCATATATACTATGTGTAGCATTTGATTTCCTTTTTAATTAAAATTTTGATTATACTAAATATTATATATATATATATATATATATTTTTTTTTTTTTTTTTTTTTTTTGTATTTTAGGGAAGGGTCTACAGGGTGTTCAGGGTCTCACTACTAGATTGGACTTGCACTGATCAGCCTGTTTTCAGCCTCCCAAGAGCTGGGATTGCAGGCATGTGCCACCACACCCAGTCTCAGTTGTCATCTCAGGAAGCCCCAGGGGCAGGGCCAGCACTGCAGGCCCAGGGATCAAACCCCTGACCCCTGAGCCTGCTTGAATATTTTATATGTTTTTATTTCAGTATTTTATACTATAATCTCTCTGTCTCTCTCTCCCTCTCTGTCTCTCTTTCTCTGTCTCTCTCTAATCTTTTTGAGACAGGGTTTCACTATGTATTTTGGGCCCAGGTTGGCCCAGAACTTGCAGTGATCCTCCTACCTCAGCTTCCCTAGTGTTAGGATTATAGACATGCACCACCAGGCCTGGCACTGTATGCATATTTCTAGGAAGATGAAAACAGTGAGTTTGTGTTCTATAATTTTAGATTGTTGTAGAAATTTTATTTAGGACATATAAATTGTGGTCTAAGAGTATACATAACATATGGTATAAGGTCTATATGGTAGCTTTTGTTAATCCAGAATAGCATCCCCCTCTGAACAGAAAAGTTTCCAGTAGAGGTTTCTGGTTGTGCTACAGCAACCCATAGTGTGCAGTATCAGCTGGTGAGTGGGGGTGTGACTTCATGGTGCCAATGAGAACACCTTTTCCTTGTTTTGTGTAGTTTCCCTTCAATCTGTTTTACTACTTTTTCTTAGTTTTTCACCAGTTCCCTTTATTATACTAAGGCTCATAAGTAATAATAGCTATCCTTGTTTTAAGTACTCAGTTTATGGTGGTTTATTATGTAGCAACACTTAATTGATTAAAAATGTCTCAAATTTATGTCTCAGTACCAGAACTTATTAGGTTTTATTTTTGAGATAGGTCTTGCTGTGCAATTCAAGGTTGACCTTGAACTTACTATGGAGCCCTTAAACTTGTGATTCTCCTGCCTCAGCTTTTCAAGTACTAAGATCATAGGTATGTGCCACCATGCCCAGCTCTTAAGAGCTTTAAGCATGCAAATTCAATGTTTTTTTTTTGAGGGGGAGACTGGGGTTCAAACTCACGACCTGGCAAATTCAATGTTTATTTTATTTTATTTTTTTTACTAGTAAATGCTTGTTTTTATTAAAATCTCAACGTTCTAAATATTGCAAAACATTTTTCTGTAAAAGCCTTACTGCAGCATTCACAAGTAACATCAGAATTAAAGAGAAAAACATTGGGGCTGGGGAGATAGCTCCGAGGCACAAGTGCCTGCTGGGCAAGTGCAAGGTCGTGAGTTCGAACCCTGGTCCCACCAAAAAAAAAAAAAAAAAAAGAGAAAAACATTCACAGTGACAGGTCATTAGCACAGAACATTGAGCTTAGAAAATTTGATTGTCTTCTACAAAAGTTGAATATCTCAAATTATGACTCTTTCAGCAAGTAACTTTAATCAGTAAGAATTGTAGGTATGAAATTATTTTCTTTTACAAAAGTCAATGTATTTGTAGTTGTATTAAAGTTATAGTTACAAAATTTCAGTGCTTATTAATTGTAATGAAATTTGTACCTTTCTGGTTAAGTGTAGAGCTGTTTTTACTTGTT